>JAJPUD010005608.1:0-17710 GCA_023553655.1 Myrmecobius fasciatus
TCCCCACCCCTCCCCTAGATGGCAGGATATCCACTACATGTTAATTATGTTAGAATACTTAAGAAATCGAATATATGTATAGTTATTGCATCATTTTTTTGTGCAGGAGAAATCGTATGTACAAGAAAGAATAATCCGAGGAAGGAAATACAATGCAAGCAAATCTCAATAGAGAACATGAAAATGTTATGTTGTGGTTCACATTTCACATCCCTCTCTCTGGGTGTATATGGCTCTCTTCACCGAACAATTGGAACTGGTTTGAAGCATTTCATTGTTGAAGAGAGTCATGTCCATTAGAACTGATCCTCACATAATATTGTTGTTGCCGTGAATAATGATCTCCTGGTTCTGCTCACTTCACTGAGCATCAGTTCATGCAGGTCTCTCCAGGCCTCTCTGAAATTGTCCTGCTGGTCGTTTCTTACAGAGCAATAATATTCCATAACATTCATATACCATAATTTATTCAGCCACTCTCCAATTGATGGGCATCCATTCAGTTTCCAGTTTCTAGCCACTACAAAAAGAGCTGCCACAAACATTCTTGCACATGTGGGGCCCTTTACTTCTTTTATGATTTCTTTGGGATATAAGCCCAATAGAAACACTGCTGGGTCAAAGGGTATGCATAGTTTGATAAATTTTTGAGCATAGCTCCATATTGCTCTCCAGAATGGTTGTATCCATTCACAGCTCCACCAACAATGCATCAGTGTCCCAGTCTTCACACATCCCCTCCAACATTCATCTTTATCTTTTTCTGTCATTTTATCCAATCTGGATTTGTCAAGTATTTGAACATAGTTAACATGTAGTGGAAATCCTGCCATCTAGGGGAGGGGTGGGGACTAGGGGGGAAAATTTGTAACAGAAACCTTTGTAAGGGTCAGTGTTGAAGAATTACGCAGACATATGTTTTGCAAATAAAAAGTTTTAATTAAAAAAAAGAGTTCTTTCCTTTTTACCTTTTTATGCTTCTCTTGAGTTCTGTTTGGAGATCAAATTTTTTGTTCAGCTCTGGTCTTTTCATTAGAAATAGGTGAAATTCACTTATATCATTAAATGACCATCTTCTTCCCTGGGAGATAATGCTCATTCTAGCTGGATAGCTTATTCTTGGCTGTAATCCAAGTTCCTTTGCCTTTGGGAATATCTGGTTCCAGGCCCTGTGATCCTTCAATGTGGAGGCTGACAGATCTTGTGTGATTCTAATTACGGTTCCTCGGCATTTGAATTGTTTCTTTCTAGCTGTTAGCAATATCTTTTCCTTGGTGTGATAGTCCTGAAATTTAGCCATGATATTCCTTGGGGATTTAATTTTTGGGTCTCTTTCAGGAGATGATCAGTGAATTCTTTCAATGGTGATTTTGCCTTCAGATTCTAAAATATCAGGGCAGTTTTCTTTCAAGATTTCCTGGAAAATAGTATTTAGATTCTTTTTTTTTTCATCATGATTTTCAGGAAGTCCAATAATCCTTAGATTGTTTCTCTTAGATCTATTTTTCCAAGTTTGTTGTTTTTCCTAGGAGATATTTCATATTTTCTTCTATTTTTTTCATTTTTGTTTTTGTTTGATTGTTGGAGTCTTATTGAACCATTTACTTTTATTTGTTCAATTTTAATTTTCAATGTATTATTTTCTTCAGTTGCCTTTTTTAGCTCCTTTTTAACTGGCCAATTGAAGTTTTTTGTTCATTGCATACTTTTTTCACTTCACCAATGTTATTTTTCAGTAAATTGGTGTCTTTATCATATCTCTTTTGCAGGGCATTATATCCTTTTTGCACTAATCTCAATTCATTTCCCCATTTCTCATCTAACTCTCTTTTAAGATTCATTGTGCAGTCTTCCAGGAAAGCCTTGTGAAAGAGGGACCAGGTTCTGTCTCCCTTGGTGGCTATCTCTGAAGTTGCTTTGCCTATAGGAACCTCAGGATCTGAGGTCTGCCCTTCTTTCTCTCCATAGAAGCTGTTTATGGTGAGAGCTCTCTTCTGTTTCTTACTCATTTTTTTTAAAGTTTGGGGTCTGTTTAAAGCCAAGAGAAGCGGCTGTGGCAGTTTACCCTGGGTCAATTCGGACAACCAACTTCCAGTGCTGGGCTGGTTGGGCTAGACAAACCTTCTGTTTGCAGATGGTTCCAATCTACCTTTTACAAAAGGCAAATCTGCCAGAGCACCTGCCTGCAATCAGGGCAGAGTGTCCCAAGAGCCTCAGATAAACTCCCCAGCTGTTTAAAAATATGCCATGCTGAGTCCCACCCAGTTTCCTTCCCTGCCTCCAGGAGCCAGATCCAAACTGCCTAAGTCCCTGCCTCAGCTCCTGCCCAACTGAAACATACCTGCTATGAAGCTCTTCAAAAGTACTTTCTGCAAGAAATGTTTTGTAATCCAAATATTTGTCTTAAAAATCAGTCCAGAGGCTTAATTTTCTGTTTGTTTGAGAGAAGGTCAGAGGAGGGCACAGAGAGTTGTGTCTTCACTCTGCCATCTTGGCTCCGCTCTCCTATTAATCTGTCTGCATCTATCTTCTATCATCTATTTATTGATCTATCATTGATTATAGGTGGGTGATGCTTTGAACTTGAAGTCTGAAAGATCTACTTTAAATCTTGTCAGATACCTGCTGTCTGATTCTAGAAAAATCACTTAAGTTTGTTTATCATTCTTTTCCTTATTGTTAAAATGAAAATATCTCCCAAGTTTGTTAATAGGATCAAATGTGATAATGTGTAAACTATTTTTTTTGCAAAAATCATATTGCTAAATAAATGATAGTTACTACTTATCTAATTAGATTTCTTTTCAAAATAGAAAATTTTAAGTATAACATTGTCTATTTACAGTTTCTATCTATCTGTATTCCCTTTTCATAAAAAAAAATCTTATTTTAGACTAGAAGTACTTAACGAGATGCACATGAAACACTTTGCCATTTCATTTAAATAAGAAGCAAATTTATTTGCCCAATAAAATTCTTAAAAACATGTTCCTGCTAACAATATTATCTGCATAATTTCCTGAGAAATCACTTTAGTTATGTGGCCTCTCTACAGCAATTTAAGCAAAGAAAAAAACCCTCATATACATTCAGGAATGGATCCTTGATGTGCTGGTTGAATCGCTAAGTCCCTTTCTTCTAAATAACAAAGAATAATGGGAACCATTGATCAACACACTCGTATAACTCACCTGGCAAGCAGCTGGAATCTACATATGACTTTCTGAAATAATTTCCAGTAGCTATTTTTTTCATTCTTGTGCCATCAGCTGCAACAGATTGTTGGCAAGAAAAAACCCAACACACTAAATTTATTCCAGCAGTACTTGCAGGACCAGTCTTGATTGTATTCAGTCTTTGAACAATAAAATCCCACTATTTTCAGGATCTATGGTTTTATCTACCTGGATACTTCATTCCATAAAGATCCTTGTGATCCCTCTACCACTAGCCTATATTGTCTTCATGAGTTGAGGGAGAGAGAAAGAGGGGTAGTAGGTGTAGCAAATACAATCTGCACAGAGATAAATACCAAAAAAAAAGAGAGAGAGAGAAAGAAAGAAAAAAAAAAGAAAAACCACTACCAACAACAACAACAAAAAAATCAACAGAGACAATGGACAATTATCTAGGAATGTATAGATCTGGGAATGTCTCCCAAAGGATCATAGCAGGGTGTGATTGAACTTCACAGGATATGTTTTTCAACCTTCTCATTTTATTTTATTTTATTTTTGTAATAGCTTTTTATTTTTGAAATACACGCAAAGATGATAGTTTTCAACATTCATTGTTTTTTTTTTCTTTTTTATTAAAGCTTTTTATTTGCAAAACATATGTATGGGTAATTTTTCAACATTGACCCTTGCAAAGCTTTCTGTAACAATTTTTCCCCCCTAACCCCCATCCCTCCCTTAGATGGCAGGAAGTCTACTACATGTTAATTATGTTAAAATACTTGACAAATCGAATACGTATATACATATTTTTACAGTTATCTTGCTGTGCAAGAAAAGTCGGATCTACAAGAAAAAAAATCTGAGAAGGGAAACAATGCAAGCAAACATCAATAAAGAGCATGAAAATATTATGTTGTGTTCCACATTTCATATCCCTCTCTCTGGGTGTATGTGGCTTTCTTCACTGAACAATTGGAACTGGTTTGAAACATTTCATTTTTGAAGAGAGCCATGTCCATCAGAAATGATCTCCTGGTTCTGCTCATTTTGCTCAGCATCAGTTCATGCAAGTCCCTCCAGGCCTCTCTGAAATCATCCTGCTGGTCATTTCTTATAAAACAATAATATTCCATAACATTCATATAGCATAATTTATTTAGCCATTCTCCAATTGATGGGCATCCATTCAGTTTCCAGATTCTAGCCACTACAAAAAGGGCTGCCACAAACATTCTTGCACATGTGGGGCCTTTTCCTTCCTTTAAGATCTCTTTGGGATATAAGCCCAATGGAAATACTGCTGCAACCTTCTCATTTTAAAGAGGAAAGAAACTGAGGCCTAGAAATGTTTCATATGATTTGCCCAGGGTTGCCCATTTAATCTTATCTAAGATGAGATTCAAAGTGAGGTCCTCTAACAGATATCAGAAGCAGTTACATGGCACAGTGGATAGAGAATCAGTCTGAAGTCAGATAGACTCATTTTCCTGATTTCAAACCTGCTCTCAGACACTGAATGACATGGGCAAGTCATTCAACCCTGTTTGCCTCAGTTTTCTCATTTGTAAAATGAGTTGGAGTAGGAAATGCCAAAACATTCAAGTAACACTGTGAAGAAAAATCCAAAAGGGGTCACAAAGAAGCAATCATAACAAAAACAATTAAACAAGAACAAAGTATGCATTTGAATCAGTTTTCTAACTTGAAACTTTGTATTTCTTTTATGTATCAAGGTGCTTCTCAACTGGGTCCACTGCAAAAGATTAGCACAAATACTTGAATTGTTTTTGTTTGTTTGTTTTGTTTTTAATAGAAGGCAATAATTCAAAGAGAAGTACTTTCTTTTATGGTATTTTTAAAGTTAGTGACTTTGTGCTTGACTTTCTTTAGGGTACAGTAGGGCTCTCTTGAAATTGTTCTCTCTTCCTCAATATTATTATTAACAATAGCATCCTGAGCCATCTTTGCAACACATGTGGTGTGCAGATTTACAAGTAGAAAGGCGATTATATTAGAGATAATAACTCTTGTGTTTTTCAAGAATAGATCACTGCATGACCATCTGGTCCTCCATAAGATTGTTTCTTATCATTTAGAAAATGTATAGTGCCTTCCAAATGAACTGGATTTTAGCAGTATATAGAAACACTGGCATCAAAGTGACAATCTTTGTGTTTATGATTCCTTTATGTATTCTTTCCAATAATATATTGGAGTGGGAAATGAAATTAGAAAGACAGTCTGGTATAGTAGAAAGAGCACTGAATTTGAATTTAGAGAACCTAAGTTTAAATCCCAGTTCTACTGCTTCTTTCCTATATTTAATCTTGGACAATAACCTTCTTGGAACTCAAGCTCCTAAATACATGAATGAAGCATTTACTAAACATAGTTTCCTTGATAAATGTAGAGGATACAAATGGAAAGGAAAACAATTCTTGCTCTTAAGGGGCTCATATTCTCACAGCTATTTTTAAGATTCTGGTTCAGGTTCCCTGTCTTCCTTTGAAATCTGAGGGTGGTCAAGGTGGTCACAGCCATGTAACTTGCCTGTCACACGATGCCTCGTATGTCTTCCTCAGGATTCCTTGCTGCTTTGTCTAGGCAGGTTTGCCTGTATTTTAAAGGATAGATGGCTCCACAAGAGCCTCTTTTCCATGTGATGACCTCAATGGTAGGTCCAGAAGCAATTATAGTGTCTTGATGTAAGCTCCTTTGCTTACCTTTAGTCAGTTTGTCAAACATTAATTATGTATTAAATTCTTACCATATGTTGGGCACTGTGCTAAGTTCTGAGAATAAAAATCAAAATCAATTTCATACTATATTATAAAGTAGCAATAATGAAATAATTTGGTACTACCTAAGAAATAGAGCAGAAGATCAGTAGAATACATTACCTAATACACAATACGCAGAAGTAAATGACTATGGTAATCTAGTATTTGATAAACCCAAAGATCCAAGTTCCTGGAGTAATACCATCTGACAAAAATTACTGGGAATTTTGGAAAAAAAAACATATACAAAGACAAGATCAAAATGAAAAATTAAGTGATATAAGTAAATCAGAGTAGAAGGGGAAAAAAAGACCCATGCCTGTCATATCTAAGGACAAGGGAAGAATATATAACCAAACAAGAGTTAGAGAGTATCATGGAAAGTAAAATGCATACTTTTGATTAAAAATAAATGTTTTGCAAAACAAAATGAATGCAGTCAAAATTAGAAGGAAAACAAAAAAACAGAAAAAAATATAGCAAATTTCACTGATGAAGACCTCACTTCTCAACTGTTTACGGAACAGAGTCAATTTTATAAGAATACAAGCCATTTCCCAATTGCTAATATGTCAAAGAATATGAACAAACTGTTTTCAGGATGAAGAAGTGTCTGTGGAATGATTGAGAAGTCCAGAGGAGCATGGCCTGAATTAAATGGGCAAGTTAATACTTTTATGAGATTGGTAGAGATTGTGAACAGGTTTAGTTATAAATGAATGAATGAATGAATGAATGAATGAATGAATTATGAGTCCAGATTCATAACTGGACATGAAAGAAATGTTAATATAATAATCTATTGGGTATGTTGTTGTATGAGCTCCCAAATTTAGTATGATGCATCTTATGCTCATCTCCTGTAAGTGGAGCATCCAAATTTGAGCTATGTCATATAATCACATGCTAATTTTGATCTGTTTCTGATTGGCAAACTGGACTTATCAGCCTTCTTACTCCTCCTAGAATGGGATATGTCTTTGTTACAGATGATATTAGGATATAGGATACAATACCAGTTTTCAGTTTTGTCCACTATTGAAGAAGTAATAATAAAACATGTACATATCATACCATTTTTTTGCATCCACTTTTTTTTTTATTAAGGAACCTATTTTACCATGAAGAGGATTTGATTTGGGCAGCTAGGTGGTTTGGTGGATAAAACTCTGGGCCTGGAATCAAGAAAACCTGAGGTTATATCAATTATCATATGTTTATTAAGTGTATGACCCTAGCCAAGTTACTTAATTTCTATTTGCCTTAGTTTCCTCATCTGCAAAATAGAGATAATAATTGTTGGGGTTCTACAAATGACTTGTATTATCTTAAAGAATTCAGGACTCAAATTGTCTCCAAATCAAGTAAAGTAAAAGTAAAAAGTAAAATAAAAATTTTTATTTAGATTTATACAATCAGCAATCTCTCCTCAAAAGAGGGAGATGTCTATCAAAGTAAGCCAAGGATTTATAAAAAAGAAATGGTGCTGATTATATTACAAAATATGTAAATTTTGAGGTCAGAGTAGAGGTTTGCTAACATGGAACTGTGTGTGTGATTACCCAGAATGTATACAGAAAAGTACATGATGGAAATATTAATATATGATGATGATATTGTAATTAGCATGCATGCATAGAGTTCATCTAAATGACAACCAAGAAAGTTAGTACATAAGTGCTATGTGGGGGAAAATCCTTTCTGTAGTCTCCGGTCAAACATCCTGCTCAACATCCTATTGGTGATTCTTTCTTATTGTTTTATTTCTGTGCTATATCTAACACATTTGGTGTTGTCTTGGGCCATGCTGACTTGCTTGTTGCTATAGTGATTTTTCTGGGGTTTGGTTGGGGGCAACAATAAGGGTTTCATCAATAAAAACACTTATATCCCAAGACCTTTATGAGACTGTAGTAAACTAATAATTTTAAAGCATTTAGCTCTTATCCTAGCACACAATAAGTGCTACATGAATGCTGGTAATTATTATGGTCATTATTATATGCTCTGAGCCATCCTTAGAGAGTTAATATCATTGAATGCTAAAATAGTTTCAAAATTGCATCTTCATCATCATCCCTCTTGATTATTAGGGTTCAATAATGAGACATTTATTTTTAATAAATCCAAGATATCTTAAGAAGAGGAACTGCTCCTCTGGGACAGTAGTTTCTTGACTTAGTTTTCAGAGACTCATCTGATAAGAATATATTACTTTTAGACATAATCCTCTCTAGCCCTTCCTTTTTTAAATTTTTTTAAATTAATATTCCCTAGGCTTAGAGCTTTCTGCCTCCTTAAAATTTCTATGTAATGGGAAAATGGTTCAGGGTCCCTTAATTGACAGTTTTTTTGTTTGTTTGTATCACTTAGGATAGTGTAGACAATTAGTTCTGTGAAAGGGTTTAAAGAAAACAGGTTGGAATTACTAGGAGATATTTTACTTTTTAATTATATACAGCAGGTTTTTTAATTATGCTGAATGGGAATTTACCTGGAAAAAAAGGAATCCTTTCACCAAATGGCTCAGGAGAAATAGTCCCTTAAATAAACCAAAGTTTTATATTATCATTCTCATTGGGTTCCTGTGATAAGAATAGAGTTAAAAAAGACAGAGTGGCAATAATATGTGTTTAGTCCTGATATCAACTCAGACCCTAGGATAGTTGCACATGAAACACAGGAATTTTTTCCTTTCTTGATTTAGATGATCCAGACCTGTGATAGCATTACATATAGCAGCAACTGTGGTATATACTTGTAGTTTTTTCATTGCTGATTCTTGTTAGGGCTGCTTTTCTTTTTCTTTTCCTTTTTTTTCTTTTCTTTTCTTTTTTTTTTGCTGAGGCAATTGGGGTTAAGTGACTTGCCCAGGGTCACACAGATGTTATGTGTCTGAGACCAGATTTGAACTCAGGTCCTCCTGACTTCAGGGCTGGTGCTCTATCCACTGTGCCACCTAGCTGCTCCCTTTCTTTTCCTTTTTTAATCAAAATACCTACTTTAAACTGTCCCTCATCTTATCCCTTTTACAGGAATTATATCTTTTAGAAGGATTGTTTACATTGCTTTATCTTATTTTTGTTTCATTATTTGCATTGTACCACTTCCAGAATTGCAAATGAGATCAGAATTGCTTTGTCTATTTTAGTGATGAAAGATCCCCTACAATATTTTTTGGACCTTAATAAAAGAGATGGGATGTGCCAGGGGAAGCACTTATTTTACATAATCTAGTCTGGTTTCTTGTTAATAGAATATAAAGGCCATCTTCACAATTTGGTTGGCCCAGTATGTTGGATCTTAAATTATTCGTTTCACTTCCTTGACTTTGATGCACAAAAAATCCTGCCCATAAGAAATTCATGCTTTGGAGGTTTAAGTGTGATTCCTATTTCTTTATGGTGATATGTTCTGACTTTTCATTGCTTGTTGTCATAGTTAATGTGAACATAGAGGGTAGTAGAATTTTATTTGAATTTAAGTAGGAGTTGTAGCTTTCAAAATCTTATAAGGTATAATATACTATTATATAGTATATTTTGTTCAATTGTTATTATATTATTGTCCTATATTTTTGTTCAGTTTTATATTCTATGAGGATATCAATGCACTTATTAATGAATTTGAATTTTGTAAACTTGACTGAGTCAAGTGTGGGTCAGAATATTTTCATAAGGCTACTTCTCACACCTTTTTCCTTCACCTTACAGATGCTCTAAAATTAGGAGATAATTACTGCCTCCATTTATTTTGCATTTGACACTGCCAGGGCCTTCTATATACATTCCAAAGGATGAGAAATGATAGAAAAACAAAGTCTAAAGACACTCATATTAGTGTCAGTGCACACTTATAGAATTTCTACTAAAAAGCTGTGGTGATAGGATAGAGTCTTAAATAGCAGGGGAAACTTAAATACAGAAAATGTCTGTCTCCCTGGCTATCTATCTATCCATCTGGGTCTATCTACCATCATCATCATTTTCATTATCATCATCATCATCATCATCACCATAATCATCCTTATCATCATCTATCTATATCTGTATGTTATATATATATAGTTTAAAATTTTTCAATTTAAAAATATTTAATGAACAGGCATCAATTTAAATTAATAGAAAATATATCTTTTTTTTAAATTTCCCAAGCCTTAGCAATTTTTCCTCTTGGATTTATTTTATTAATTCATGTGTACTTTGTACATAGTCCCTCTCAACTGAAAGTAAACTTCCTGAGTTTGTTTATAAGGGTTTGTTGTGGTGGTTGTTTTTTTCCCCTCTTTTCTTTGTACTTAGCACAATGCCTTGGGGATTGTAGGTATTTAATATGTGTTTTTAAAATTGAATTCAGTTGTTGAATTTACTAGGTATACTCAACCATGACTGTGCACTCAATAAAGATAGGAGATAGATCAAGTAACAGCACATCTGAGAGAATAACTCAGGCAGAGGATAAATTGTTTTATATCAAAATGCATTTGATTGTTAAAATTGTTAAAACTTAAATTTTTGTTAATTATTTTATTATTTTTATTATTTTGTTAATTATTGCTAATAATTGTTAAAATTATTGTCTTTTGCTTTGAGATTGTGTTAATTTCCAAATAAAAAAGGGGAAAATTTAACCCAGAAAGCTGCAATATGAAAAACCAACATTGACATTTAAGGCAATGTTCTATTATACATAGTGCCCCATATATGCAAAAAAGGGAACAGGGTTCATTTATTTGTTTTTTTTCTTGAGGTTCCCAGTTTCATCATTATAATTAATGTACCATAATATGTTTAGCAACTTCCTGGTCAAATGGCCATCTACTTTCTAGTATTTTTCTTATTACTCATCTTTATTCCACCTTGCCTTGAGTAAATGTCTAACAGTGGGATCACTGGATCAAAGGACGAAGACATTTTATTTGTTTTCATAGTCTAGTGCCAAATTATCTTACAAAAATGTTTGGACCAATTCACAGCTCCATAGCAATATAATAATATGACTGTCTTTCCACAATCTTTCCATCTTCAAACATTTCTATCTTTCATCATTTTTGCCAATTTGCTGGTTGTGAAGAGTTTTGGTGTGTATTTCTCTTATTGTTAAATGAGATTGTATTAGTTGTTAATAGACTTCAGTTCTTTATAAATTAAAATATGGGTTTTGGATTTACTTAAAAGTTTTTTTTTTCCCCAATACCTATTCTGTACATTAACTTGTAGCTTCCCTTCTTAATTCAGTGTCATTTATATTGTTTATGCTAAAGATTTTTAAATTTAATATAATCAAGATTATTTTAACTCTAGAATATATTTATTCAATTATCATAATGAAAAGGAATGTCTTCTATATACAAATGTACAAGGGTACACACTCCCACCACTTTCTAATCTAGAGGGAATAATGGAGGAAAACGTGGAGTTAATATGTACAGCCTGACCAAGTTATTCTTTAGGTTTTCAGCCCAACTGTAATCCCTTTCTGACTCCCATGCTGTTGCTTTCTCCTTTTCCACTGAAAGCAATAATGCCAACTGTTAGTATGGTAATGTTATTGATCTGTGAGCTGTGCTACAAGCTGCTACTGTCCTCTGCTAGGCTAGTCTCTTTGCTATACTGCCATCTGCTAGTTTTTTCTGCTTAACTATTTTCAGTTGGTTTCCCATGCCATCTGTTGAATTATAGTTTCTTTGTGGCTTATTTTCCAAATTCTTACAACCACTTGCATCCTATCTTATTCTCATACTTCATGCCCTTTAGCTTTCCTTAGCCCATAGCATCAAGGGACATTTCAGCTCTTTTTGTGAGTCATGACCACAGCCACACTCAGGTAGCAAGAATGCCTTTGCTTTTACCTGAGCTCTGGCTCCCTGATCTTTGCTTACTATTTAAGTTACTGGGGGCATATTGTTCACAACTCCCATCAGGTCCCTAAAATGGGGACCCTTAACCTTTTTATGATTTTATGATGCAATGAGTTGGATTTAAGTGAGGCAAAATTGTTCAAAGTTATCAGCCTCACATTCTCTTTTTGAGTCACTGAAGTCCAACGGCAGGACAAAATTTAATGGCCCAAGAGGCCTTTGGTATCTTTCCAGTACTGAGCTTTAACTTGAGTGAAGTGTAAACAACTCCAGGCTAGATTCCTTGAAATAGCAAATGAAAAGCACTGGAGCTAGCTGGATTCAGAAGTAGTCTCAGTTTTAACTGAAGGAGCTTTCATCACCTAGGTAGTTTGAGTCAGGAATCTGAATTGATGAGGTATGCTAGGTCCAGCTGTGCTGTGGGATATGGAAGTTACTGCTGCTGGTACTTACAAGAAAGCAGAGTTTTTGGTATAGGGTTCCAAGTCAGAGAGGAGAGCTAAAGTGAAATCAAAAGCACCATCCCCTTTCACCTCAGGATTAGAGGTGGTTACATTAATAATTTCTCATTAAAAATGAGCAGGCAAGGGAGAAAGAACCCAAACATATAAAGTTACTACAGGAATAGGCAAGACTGGGGTTCATCTTCAGAGAAAGACATTGAAGTAAAAAAAGCCTTTCTTACCCCAAAGAGTAATATTAAATGGCTACCTTCCTAGAAAGAATATATAAAGGAACTCAACAAAGAGTTTAAAATTAGAATGAAAGAGATTGAGGAAAAACTAAAAAAAATTAAAAATCTGAAATATATAAGAAAAATAAAATTATAAAAATAAAGTCAACCAACTAGAAAAGGAGAGCCAGAGTATTAAAGAAGAAAATAATTCTCTGAAAACTAGAATTGAACAAGGGGAAGCCAGTGAAGCTACAAGAGATCAAGAAATGGCAAAACAAAATATAGAGAATGAAAAAAAAATAGTAGAATGTAAAACATAAGAAAAACAACAGATCTGGAGAACAGATAAAGAAAAGAAAAACAAAAGAATAATTGGACTAAATGAAACTGTGACCAAAAAAAGAACTTGGGAACTGCAATACAAGATATAAATATAACTGTCCTTAAGTGATAGAATTCAAGGGAAAAATAGAAATAGAAAAAAAAAATCTACTGACCACTACCTCAAAGAGATGCTACAAAAATGATATATAGGAACATTATTGCCAAATTTCAAAACCCCCAGATCAAAGAGAAAATTTTACAAGAAACAAACAAAAAACAAACTAACAAATTTAAGTATGCTATAGCTACAATTAGAAGTGAGTTTACAGGCTTTATCAGCAGCTAAAAGAGAAGCCTACAGGTACTGGAATATTACATATAGACAATCAAAAATTATATTCAAGAATGCCCATTTTTTTTACTTCCTTGAAAATTGTTATTTGGTTCTCTGCTGTACCCCTTATTAGCTTTATTATTCTTTTCCCTTTTCATCCCCTTCAACACTGGCAACCAAGCTGCAGTTAAGAAAAGAAACATTTATGTATACATATGTCATCATATACATACATAAACACACACATTCCACACATACACGTCTTTCCTATTCCTGCTGATTGTTTAATTAAATTCTGCTTTATAACTTTTCTTACACTTACTTAACCTCCCCACACCCAAGGATCACCACTATGTCTTATTCCCTCACCCTTTGCTTTCCCATCTGCTCATCCCATTATGTTTTTTGTAGATTTTGGAGAATGCTATACCATTTATGGTATATATGTAGTATTGCTTATTAAACCCATTCCTGTTGTGAGTAGATTTTCAGAACTATGAGCCCAACTCCTCCCTCTGTTGTCTCTATCTATTCTTCCTCTGCATTTCATTCATATAACATGATTATTACTCTTTTTATCTCATCTCTGCCAATCTTTCCTTTAAGCTAACCTATTGTTGATGTAAATCTTAAACATATAATATACATTTCCCATGTTAAAAAAATTATTTCATGATGGGTGGAGCCAAGATGGCGGAGTGAAAAGGTGACTTTCTGCCTCTCCTCTGATCTTCTCTCAAATCAGCAATTAAATAAGCCTCTCAACTGATCGTCAAGTCAACGAACTCAGAAATATTTGGGCACTGCTTCCTGGAGAACTTCATATCAGGTTAGTCTGACTCGGACAGAGAGATAAATAGACAACTCCTGTGTAGGCTGGAAGTGAGGGTGGGACTCAGCTCAGCTCATCTTGGCAGAAATTCCAAACTCCAAACTCCAAATTCCAAACACCTGGAGTTTATCTGAGACACTTGGGACACTCTGCCCTGATTGGGGGCAGGTGTTCTGGCAGATTGCCTTGTTTATGGAGTAATTCGGACTTAGTCCTAGCCCCCACCAGCCCAGCACTTTAAGTTAACTCGCCGTAGTGCTCCAGGGCAAAGCTTTTCAGCCTCCATTTTTTTTCCCCTACCTTAAAGAGATATCCACGCTGTCTAAAAAAAAATGAAGAAGCAAAAGAGAGCTCTCACCATAGACAGCTTTTATTAAGGCAAAGAAGCGTTGACCCCAGATGCTGAGGTTCCTTTAGATAAAATATCAGATGAAGGTATTAAAGACCATCACTGGTGACTTTTTCAAAAGACCTTTCTGGAAGATTGCATAAAGAACCTCAAAAGAGAGCTGGAGGATGAATGGGAAAATAAACTGAAATCAGTGCAAGAAGGATACAATATCTTGCAAGAAGGATATGATGCCCTGCAAAAGAGATATGAAAAAGACACCAATTTATTGAAGAATAAAATTAGTGAAGTGGAAAAAGAGTGTAATGAACAAATTGGCCAGTTACAAAAGGAGCTTAAAAAGGTAACTGAAGAAAGCAACACTTTAAAAATAAGAATTGAACAAATGCAAGTGAATGACTCAATAAGACTTCAAGAATCAGTCAAACAAAAACAAAAAAATGAAAAATTAGAAGAAAATATGAAATATCTTCTAGGAAAAACAACTGACTTGGAAAATAGATCTAGGAGAGACAATCTAAGGATTATTGGATTTCCTGAAAGCCATGATGAAAAAAAGAATCTAAAGACTATCTTCCAGGAAATCCTGAAAGAAAACTGCCCTGAGATTGTAGAATCAAAGGGCAAAATCACCATTGAAAGAATTCACTGATCACTTCCTGAAAGAGACCCCAAAATTAAGACCCCAAGGAATATCGTGGCTAAATTTCAGGACTATAGTACCAAAGAACAGATTCTGCTAGCAGCTAGAAAGAAACAATTCAAATACCGAGGATCAATAATTAGAATCACACAGGATCTGTCAGCCTCCATACTGAAGGATTGAAGGGCCTGGAACCAGATATTCTGAAGGACAAAGAAACTTGGATTACAGCCAAGAATAACCTACCCAGCTAGAATGAGCATTATCCTCCAGGGAAGAAGATGTTTATTCAATGATATAGGTGAATTTCACCTATTTCTAATGAAAAGACCGGATCTGAACAAAAAATTCGACACCCAAACACAGAACTCAAGAGAAGCATAAAAAGGTAAAAAGGAAAGGACTCTTGAGAACTTTATTTTTGCTAGGGGGATACTTAAAGTTTGGGGGTATAATTAACTAGATATTACTTTGATAATATGAAAAAGAGAACTAGAGGGGAAAAGGTAACAACTGGGGTAATACTGGGGAAAAGAGGGAAAAAGTGGTAAAATAAGATCTAAAAAAAAGGAGGTAAAAGCAAGGTAAAATCACCTGAAGAGGCAAAAAAACCTAATATAATTGAGAGAAAGAGGGGAGGGAGATGAGCATTGTGTAAATCTTACTCTCATCAGGTTGGGCTCTAAAAGTGCATATCAGACATTTGATTTCACATAGAAACTTGTCTGTTGCTAGAGGGAAGTGGGAGGGAAAGGAGGAAAAGGGACAAACTAATAGAAGGGAAAATAGAAGAATCAGGGGAAAGGAGTAAAAACAGGGGGAGGGGATCTAAAGGGTGGAGTATTGTTTGGGGGAGGGGGTCATCAAAAGCAAAGTACTGAGGAGGGGAAAAAGGAGAAAGGGGAAACGAACGGGGAAAACATAACTTGGTAAATAAGATGGCAGGAAATAAAGAATTAGTTATTCTAACTGTGAATGTGAATGGGATGAACTCTCCCATTAAGCGGAAGCAGATATCAGAGTGGATGAAAAACCAGAATCCCACAATATGTTGTCTGCAAGAAACACATCTAAAACATAGTGACACATATAGGATGAAGGTAAATGGCTAGAGCAGAAAATATTATGCTTCAGGTGAACAAAAAAAAAAGCAGGGGTAGCAATCCTTATCTCAGATCAAGTAAAAGCCAAGATAGATCTAATCAAAAGAGATAAGGAAGGAAACTATATTTTATTAAAGGGTACCATAGGTAATGTAGCAATATCTATACTAAATATATATGCACCAAGTGCAATAGCACACAAATTCCTAGGGGAGAAATTAAGAGAGATGCAAGAAGAAATAGACAGCCAAACGATATTAGTGGGGGGATCTCAACCTTGCTCTCTCAGAATTAAATAAATCAAACTACAAAATAAACAAGAAAGAAACTAGGGAGATAAACCAATTATTAGAAAAGTTAGGCATGAAAGATCTATGGAGAAAGTTGAATGGAGACAGTAGGGAGTTTACTTTTTTCTCAACAGTCCATGGAACCTATACAAAAATTGACCATGTGTTAGGGCATAAAAACCTCAAAATCAAATGCAGAAAGGCAGAAATAGTAAATGCATCTTTTTCAGATCATGATGCAATAAAAATCACATGCAGTATAAGGCCAGGAGAAAATTAACCAAAAGTTAATTGGAAATTAAATAATCTAATCCTGAAGAATGAATGGGTGAAAGAGCAAATCATAGACACAATCAATAATTTCATCCAGGAGAATGACAATAAGGAGACAACACACCAAAATTTGTGGGATACAGCCAAAGTGGTTATAAGGGGCAATTTTATATCTCTAGATGCTTAGTTGCATAAAATAGAGAAAGAAAAGATCAACGAATCGGGCTTATTATTTAAAAAACTAGAAAAAGAACAAATTAAAAACCCTCAATTAAATACCAAATTGTAAATTCTGAAAATAAAAGGGAAGATTAATAAAATTGAAAATAAGAAAACTATTGAATTAATAAATAAAACTAAGAGTTCATTTTATGAAAAATACACAAAATTGATAAGCCTTTAGTTAATTTGATTAGAAAAAAGAAAGAGGAAAATCAAATTGTTAGTCTCAAGAATGATAAGGGAGAACTTTCCTCCAATGAAGAGGAAATTAGAGCAATAATTAGGAGTTACTTTGCCCAACTTTATGCCAGTAAGTTTGATAATCTAAATGAAATGGAGGAATATCTACAAAAATATAGATTGCCCAGGTTAACAGAAGAGGGTATAAATTATTTAAATAGCCCCATATCAGAAAAAGAAATAGAACAACTATTAACCAACTCCCTAAGAAAAAATCTCCAGGGCCAGATGGATTTACATGTGAATTCTACCAAACATTCAAAGAACAATTAATTCCAATACTACACAAACTATTTGAGAAAATAGGGACAGAAGGTATACTGCCAGAATCCTTCTATGAGACCAATATGGTGCTGATAGGTAAACCAGGTAGGGTGAAAACAGAGAAAGAAAACCATAGACCAATTTCCCTAATGAATATTGATGCAAAAATTTTAAATAAGATATTAGCAATGAGATTACAGAAAGTCATCCCCAGGATAGTACACTATGACCAAGTAGGATTTATACCAGGGATGCAGGGCTGGTTCAATATTAGGAAAACTATCAGCATAATTAATTATATTAATAACCAAATTAACAAAAACCATATGATTATCTCAATA
>JAJPUD010005608.1:18110-43048 GCA_023553655.1 Myrmecobius fasciatus
TGGAGGGGATGTGGGAAAACTGGGACACTAATACATTGTTGGTGGAATTTTGAATGGATCCAACCATTCTGGAGAGCAATTTGGAGTTATGCTCAAAAAGTTATCAAACTGTGCATAACCTTGACCCAGCAGTAAAAAGGGTCTATATGCCAAAGAGATCTATGAGGAGGGAAAGGGACCCACATGTGCAAGAATGATTGTGGCAGCCCTTTTTGTAGTGTCTAGAAACTGGAAACTGAAGGGATGCCCATCAATTGGAGAGTGGCTGAATAAATTATGGTATATGAATGTTATGGAATATTATTGCTGTGTAAGAAACGACCAGTAGGACGATTTCAGAGAGGCCTGGAGGGACTTGCATGAACTGATGCTGAGTGAAACGAGCAGAACCAGGAAATCATCATACACAGCAACAACAGTATTACATGATGACCAATTCTGATGGACATGGCTCTCTGAAACAAAGAATTGTCTCAAAGCAGTTCCAATTGTTCACTGAAGAAAACCATATACACCCAGAGAGAGGGATATGAAATATGGACCACAACGTCACATTTTCATGATCTCTATTGACATTTGCTTGCATTGTGTTGCCTTTCTCTGATTCTTTTTTTTTTTCTTGTAGATAGGATTTTTCTTGCATAACTTCTCAAGCATTTCAACATTATTAACATGTAGTGGACTTCCTGCCATGTAGGGGAGGGGAGGGGACTGGGGGTAAAATTTGTAATGGAAAGCTTTGTAAAGATCAATGCTGGGGAACTACCCATACATATGTTATACAAATAAAAAAAAATATTTCATGCTGAGTTCCTTAAAATTGATCTTAGCTATTGAGTTTTATATGATAAATTTTCAGTTAAGGTTTGATTGATAAGAAGTCTTGAAAATCTGCAACATTATTGAATGCCCATTTTTTTCTCATTTAAAATTATAAATAATTTTGTTGAATATGGTGTTTTTGGCTGCAGGCCTAGTTTTTTTGTTGTTGTTGTTGTTTGTTGTTTATTTGTTTTTTGATTGTAGGTAGTTATGAATCCAAGACCTGTTGTCTTTTATTATAGCTGCTATTAAGTCTTGTATAATTCTAATTGCAGGTCCAGGATATTTGAATTGGCTTTTTTTCTTGTTTCTTGCAAAATTTTCTCTTTGATCTGGGAGTTTTGAGATTTATAAATAATATTCCTGTGTTTTTCTCACAAAGCATCTCTTTTTTGGTGGTGATTAATGGATTTTTTTCAATTTCTATTTTTTCCTCATGTTCTATCATTCCAGGAAATTTTCTTGAATTATTTCCTGCATTATCGCGTCAAGGTGGCCTTTTTTTGGTCAGAACTTTCTGGCAGTCCAATTAGTCTTGTGTTTTCTCTTCTTGATCTGTTCTCCAGATTTGTCATTTTTCTTATAAGATGTTTCACATTTCTCTTTTCTCATTCTTTACAATATCTTTTATTATTTCTTGGTCTTAGCTTCACTGGCTTCCCCTTGCCCAATTCTAATTGTCAAAGAATTATTTTCAACTTTGAGACTCTGAACCTCCTTTCTAGTTGGTTAACTTTTTTTTTTTCATAAGCTTGTATTTCTTGGATAGATTTTTTTTTTAAGATTTTTCTCAGTACTCATTTGATTTTTAAATTCTTTTTTTTTTTTTTGAGTTCTATAAATTCTCTCTGGGAAGGGAGCCATTTCACATTACTCCTTGGAATAGAAGCTTTTTTTTTTAACTAAAATGTCCTTCTCTGAAGATGAACCCTAATCTTCCTTGTTGCCATAATATGTTTCAATGATGGGGTTCTTTCCTCTTTATTGCATCATTTTTAATAAGAGGTATTAGTGTAAGCACCTTTAATCATGGGGAGGGGGTGTTATGATTTAAGCTTCCTTTCACTCTCTATTCTGACCAGAAAGTCCTGACCAAGAATTCCACCCATCTACATGTGCCCACAGACAGCAGTTTCCCTACCCCACTGTCTCTGTCTCTGTCTCTGTAGATATAGATTTAGTTATAGATCCGTGCTTAACTGTAGCCTGTTTGAAGGAGGTGAGGGGATGGAAAGGGAAAAAATAAAGTAAAAAGTGCACAGCAGAGAACAAAAGTATAATCTACAAGGAAGCAAAGAAAAGATGTTCAGTCATGAATATAATGTCTTCTATTATTAAATATGCTTTCTTGAAATGGAAATTCATTGATACATATTTTGAATCCTCCCTGATCTTCTACTGGGTATGTGACAATTTTTTTTTTGTTTTGGTTTGATTTACCTTTTTCTGTCTTTATTTCTATTTTGTTTTTCTTAGTTTGTCTTTAACCTTAAATTATTTTATAATTTATATTTTAAATATTTTAATATTTATTTAAATTAATTATTTTAATAATTATTTATTTTAAATAAATATTTTAAAAGTTTTGAGTTCCAAATTTTATTCTTTCTTCTCTCTCTCCCCTTCTTCCTCCCTTGGCTATATTTGTATATTTATGTAAAATATTTCCATGTTAGTCATTTTATACAAGAAGACTCAAAATAAAACAAAAAGAAAGAAAGTGAAAAGTAGCATGTTACAGGCTGTATTTAAACAATTATCAGTTCTTTCTCTGGAGGCAGATCATCATTAGTCCTTCCAGATTTTCTTGGATCATTGTAATGCTGATAATGGAAATCATTCTCAGTTCTTCATTGAACATTATTGCTATGACTATGTACAATGTTCTCCTGTTTATTATTTCTTACAGGGCAATAATATTCCATTATGATCATAGGCCATAGATAATTTTGCCATTCCTTATTTGATGGGCATTCCTTTGATTTCCAATTCTTTGCCAGCACAAAAAGAGTTACTATAAATATTTTTGTACAAATAAGTCTTTTTCCATTTTTTTGAATATATCTTGGATATAGACCCAGCAGTAGTATTGCTAGATCAAAGGGTATACACAGTTTTATAGTCCTCTGAGGATATCACCAAATTGCTCTTCAGAATGGTTGAATCAGTTCACAACTCCAACATCCATGCATTAGTATCTGAATTTCCCCACATCTCCTTCAACATCTAGCATTTTTTTTTGGTCATATTAACTACTCTTATATGTGTGTGGTGGTACCTCAGAAGTGTTTTAATTTGCATTTCTCTAATTGATAGGGATTTAGAGCATATTTCATATGCTTATAGATAGTTTTATTTACTTTCTCTGAAAAGTGTTTATATTCCTTGATCACTTATCAATTGGAGAATGACTTGTAGTCTTATAAATTTGACTCAATTCTCTATATATTTGAGAAATGAGATCTTTATTAGAGATATTTGTTACAAAAGTTTTCACTACTTTTCTGCTTATAATTTTATTTGCATTGAAACTTTTTAATTGTATATAGTCAAAATTATTTACTTTACATGTTGTAATGTTCTCTATATCTTGGTTCTAAATTCTTCCCTCATCCATAAATCTGAGAGAAACTATTCTATTCTTTCTTAATTTTCTTATTGTATGAAGTGTGAACTTATTTTGATCATATCTTGGTATAGAGTGTGAGATGTTTTTCTATGCCTGTTTTCTAGTTTTTTCAGCATTTTTTGTTCAAATAATGAGTTTTATTCCAAAAACCTTGAATTTTTTATTTTATCATATACTAGTTTACTATCATTTACTGTTATTTAATTTGTACTTCATCTGTTTTAATGGTTCACCACTGTATTTCTTAACCAGTACAGATTTTTTTTTATAATTACCACTTTATAATACAATTTGAGGCTTGGTATGGCAAGCTCAGCTTCTTTTGCAGTTTTTCATTAATTCCCTTGATATCCTGTCATTTTTATTCTTCAGATGAATTTTGTTATTATTTTTCTACCTTTAGTAATAGATTTTTGATAGTTTGGTATGCAATGGAATAAATAGATTAATTTATGTAGAATTTTCAGTTATATTGGTTTGGTCTACCTATGAGCAATTGATGTTTTTCCAATAGTTTGAATCTGAAATTTTGCACAAAATTATTTATGATTGTGTTTATATACACATTGGCTTGTCTCTGGAGGTAGACTCTCAAGTATTTTATGTCATGTACAATTATTTTAAATACCAATTTCTCTTTCTATTTCTTGCTGTTGACATTTGTTAGCAATACATAGAAATGCTGGTGATTTTTGTCGATTTATTTTGTGACCTGCAACTGTCAAAGCTGATAGTTTTAAGTAGTTGATTCTTTAGGATTTTCTAAGTATAACATCATATCATTTGCAAAGAGTTATGTTTTTTTTATTACCTATTCCAATTCCTTTAATTTCTTTTTTCTCATCACTATAGTTAACATTTCTAGTACAATGTTAAATAATAGAAGTAGGCATTCTTGCTTCATCCCTGACTGTATTAGGAAGTCTTATCCCATTTACAGATAATGTAAATTATCTAGCTTGTCCCCATTACAGATAATGCTTGCTGATGGTTTTAGATAAAACAGTATTTATTATTTTAAGGTAAGCTCCATTTATTCCTATGCTCTCTAATGTTTGCAATAGGGAGAGGATACTGAATTTTGATAAAGGCTTTTTCTGCATCTATTGAGATAATCATATTATTTCTATTGTTTTTATTATTGATATGGTCAATTATGCTAGTAGTTTTCCCAATATTGTACCAGCCCTGCATTCCTGGTACAAATACCATCTAGTCATACTATATGGTCCTTGTAATATAAAGCTGTAATCTTGCTAGTAATTTATTTAAAATTTTTGTATCAATATTCATTAGGGAAATTGGTCTATAATATAATTTTCCCTCACTCCACTATTGCTTTTCCTAGTTTGGATATCAGCACCATATTTGGGTCATAAAAATTTTTATTGAAACTTCACCTGTTTTTCAAAATAATTTGCATAGTATTGAAATTAATTGTTATTTAAATGATTGATAGCATTTACTTGTGAATCCATCTGGTCTTGGGGATTTTTTCCTTAGGAACTTCACTGATGGCTTGTTCAATTTTTTTTTTTGCAAGATGGAGTATGTTAATTATTAATTTTTATGTTTTTGTAGCTATGCATCCACTTTCATTTAAATTGTTAAATCTGATGACATAAAGTTGAGCACAATAGCTCTTAATTTTTAAAATTTTCTTTTCATTATTGGTGAGTTTACCCCCTTTTATTATTGATACTAGTAATCTGCCTTTGTCCTTTCCTTTTTTAATTAAAAATAACAAATCATTTATCTATTTCATTGTGTCCCCCATAAAATGATCTTCTAATTTTATTTGTTAATTCAATGGTTTTCTTCTTTTCAACTTTATTAATATTTACTTTGATTTTCAGGATTTCCAATTTAATATTTAATTGGGGATTTGTGATTTGTTCTTTTTCTGTTTTTTTTAATTGCATGCCCAATTAATCTATTTTTTTTATTTTATTGATGCAAGCAATTAGACAAACATTTTCTCCTAAGTACCACTTTGACTGCCTTCCATAAATTTTGGTATGTTCTCTCATTGTCATTTTCTTTAATGGAATTATCAATTGTTTCTATGATTCATTCTTTGACCTGCTTTTTAAGGATTACATTATTTAATTTACAATTAATTTTAAATAACATTTTCCATTGTCTCTTCTTGAGTGTGTTTTTATTACATTATAACCTGAAAATGATGCACTTATATTTCACTTTTTTGCATTTGGTTGTAAGGAATTTATATTCTAATGCATAGTCATCTTTTTTTTTTTTGCATTTCTGCTATGTATTGCTAAGAAAAGATATATTTCCTTCTACTCCCATTCAATTTTTTCCATAGATTGAACCTATCTAACTTTTCCAGGATTTTATTCACCTCATTAACTTCTTTCTTGTTTATTTATTTATTTTTTATTACATTTATCTAGTTTTGAGAGGGAAAAGTTGAAGCTCCCCATTAATATAGCTTTATTTTCTGTTTCTTCTTATGTCATTCCATTCCTCCTTCAGAAATTTAGATACTATAACATTTGCTATGAATGTTTGTATTATTGATATGACTTCATTTTCCATGGTACCTTTCTACATTTTAATTTCTTATATCTTTTAAACACATCTATTTTTTTGTTTTTGTTTTTGCTTTGTCTGATATTATGATTGCTACTCTTTATTTGGTCATACTTCACCTGAAACACAATGGATTCTGTTGCAGCCACTGCATATACCTCTCTGCTTCAAATATGTTTCTTGCAGACAGCATATTATAGACTTCTTGTTTTTAAATCATACTGCTATCTGCTTCCATTTGTGGATGAATTCAACCCATTCAAATTTATAGTTTTGATAATTAAGTATGTGTTTTACTCCATGCTATTTTCTACTTGTTTATTCTTTATTGTCTCTTATACCTCACTTTTTTCTCTCCTCATAAGTATCTTACTTCTGAATATTGCCTTCTGAAATATACCCTGCCTTTTATCAGTCCTTCCTCATCCTTCTTTTATTTCTTTTGCTTTTTATTGCATATAGGATAATATAGATTTCTATATTGAACTGTGTGTTTGTTATGCCCTCCTTGAACCAGTTTTGAGAAGAGTAAGGTTTAAGCTTTGTCCACTATAGCCCTATATATCTTCCTCTCCATTTATAGTAGCCTTTTTTCTTGCCTCTTTTACATGGCATAATTTCAATCATTCAATCCTCCCTCTTGTTTAGTGCAATTTTCTTTCTTATCTTTTTATTTTGTTTGTTGGGTGGGGTATCATCTTGTCAATGTTCTCATATATCCATAACCTCTGTCTAGATATACTCCTTTTAATTTCTCCTACAGTAATACAGTTGTTAAGAATTACAGATATCATGTTGTCATATATAAATATAAACAGTTTAACTTTATTGAGTTGCTTATGTTTTTTTCTTGTTTCCTTTTTTACCTTTTTATGTTTCCTTTGATTCTTATAGTTTGAAGTCAAATTTTTTGTTCAACTCTGATTTTTTCAATTATAAATGTTGAAAGTCTTGTATTTCATTAAATATCCATTTCTATCCTGTAAGATTATATTCCATTTTTCTTTTCTGGGTAGCTGATTTTTGCTTGTAATCCTATCTTCTTTGCATTTCAATATATGATATTCCAAGCTCTCCAGTTCTTTAGTGTGGAAGTTTCCTAATCCTATGTAATCCTGTATGCAATTCCATGAAATTTGAGTTCTTTCTTTTAGACTATTTATAATATTTTGTGCTTGATCTGTGAGCTCTGGAATTTGGCATGATATTCCTAGGTGTTTTCATTTTAGTTTCTCTTTCAAGTGGTGATTGGTATAATTCATCCACTTTCCATTTTCCCCTATATTTCTAATATATGAGGATAGTTTTATTTCATAATTACTTGAAATGTTATCTAGATTTTATTATTATTATTATCATTATTATCATTATTATGACTTTCAGTTAATCAAGTAATTCTTATATTTTTTCTCTTGGATCTATTTTCTAGGTCAGTTGTTTTTCCAACAAGAAATTTCTTCTTTTCTTTTAATTTTTGATTTTGTTTTATTATATCTTGATGAATCATAGAGTTGTTATTTTCTGTATGTTCAATTCTATTTTTAAGAAATTATTTTTTCTATTGTGCTTTTGTATTTCCTTTACCATTTGGCCAATTCAACTTTTTAGGGAGTTTTTTCCTCAGTAAAGTTTTGTACATCTTTGCTCATGCTATAAACTCTTTTTTTGGTGATTCTCTTGCATTACTCTCATTTCTTTTCCCAATTTTTATTCTATTTCTCCAATTTGTTTTTAAATAGCCTTTTAAAATTCTTCCAGGAAGTCTTTTTGAGCTTGAGACCAAATTATTATTGTTTTTGGCAGCTTCACATATAGCCACTTTAATACTATTGTCCTCTTCTGGGTTTATGGTTTAATCTTCCCTGTCACCATAGTAAATTCCTATAATCAAGCTCTTTTTTTTTGTTTGTTTGATTTTTGCTCTTTTTCTGCCTTTTTGTAAATTTGCAGGGTTTCCTCTGGAGTGCAGGCTTTCCATCTTGTTTAAACTGGAACATGAGGGATTAGAGGGTGGTGGGGAGGCCTTTCTATTGGCTTCTGAGGGATGTAGTGTTTCACTAATGGCCTGCTGCAGAAGTTGGGGCCTTGGTGCTGGGTTATTGTGGAAAAAGCATCTGTGCTAGCAGGCTCTGAGGAATAAGTTTGTCTGATCTTCCTGTGGTATGCCACTCTGCTTCTGGATTGTTATGGAAACAGGATTTCTCTGTTTATAGTTCCTAGGGTCAGGATTGCACTGATGGCTAACCCTGGGGCAAGATTTCACTACTGAGCAGCAATGGGGTCAAGACATTGATGTATTGCCTCAGGCTCATAGCCCTACTTTAGGCTCTCTGCTGGGGATTTTAGAATTACACTTACTCAGGGGAGTTTGTGGGACTTCAACCAAGAACGTTTGCCTTAACTAGTTATTTTGGTCCATGTGAATCATCTCAAGTGTCATTTAATATTGCAGCGATAGAGAGTAGCTGATGAACTTTTATTTTTATACAAATATTAAATATACAAAAAGACAAATATACAAAAATAATGTTGTTCCCCTTAAATTAGCATTTGAAGTACTCTATAATTAATTTCCCTTTTGAAGTATTTTTTCCCTTATTTCTCCCACATGACTCTTTCTATCCCATCCATCACCAATTGCAATCTTCTGATTCTACCATTATTCCTACTTTTATGGTTTTGCTATTATTTTACTAATTTCTGAAATACTCTTCCTCCTGCTCATTCTTCATATGGAGGAATGTAATCCACTCTTCAAGATCCAACTTAAGTTCTCTCTCTTCAAGAAACTTCCTCTTTCTTTGAATCTGCAATTATTACTTTTTGTTTGAATTTTTATGTACTTAGCTTGTTATCACATATTCTAAAGCTTGATTATAAAACATAATACTCTTTAAATATATATCTTATGCATATACATATATACATACATAAACACACACTATATACATGTGTATATATGTATATATGTATATATATATATATATATACATTTTTATTAAAATAGATGACACATTTTTTTCTAGGAGAGTATCTTTGAATTTCTTTTATATTCCACAAAACTTATTTCCATAGTAATTATACAACATTTACTAACTGAATTATTCTTTACTTAATAACTTCAACAAGCTATATCTTACTATAGAATCAATGATTAGATGGTGAAAAATTCTGTTTATAATTTGAAATCTTTCATCAATAAATTTGTAATTAATTACAAAGCCATATTCCTCTAGTATTAATTTAATTTTTTTTTCATTTCCTTAATCATGCATCTACAGTGGTTTCCTAGTTCCTGTCACAAGTCCAAACAATGTCCCTAATTGTATACTTTTAAGTTCATTCATTGAGGAAGATACTTCCATTTCATATTCTGTAGACTTAAACTGAATCTGACTGCTCTGTCTCAATTAAAATTAAAGTTGTTTTAGAATATATGCTTCATCAGAGATTCAAATTCAAGCAAATAGAATCTCCTAGGATTCCTTTAATAATCCAAGCTTGTCATTCCATTGAACTGTCATATTAACATCATATTTTCAAAAATTGGGAATACAAGCCTTATGCTATGACACTATTCTTAACCATACAACAAGGGAGTTAAGTGAGCTTCAAATTTCCTTGCAGATCAAAAATTCTTAGTCTATTTTTTCCCCGACACTAAACTACAATGGAAAATCATATTCCAGTTCCAATAAAGAAAAGTAAGTGTTTCCTATGCAAGTTAATGTTCTAAGTTCTGGAAATACTGATTGTACTCATAAATGACACATTGTGTTTTCAAGGTCCTTTCAGATATAACAATTCATTCTCACAGCTCTTTGAGACATGTTGTACAATGGTATGTCAATATGACAATGAATTAGACTTCTTCCATATAGAAATTCCCAGAGATCTCTCACACATGGTTGGGAATCACAAACTATTTAATGCTTCATATATGGTTCTCAGAAAGTTTCCTAGGACTCAAAGCAATCAAGGGATTCATCCATGGACAAATAGTTACTGAATGATCAAGGCAGATTTGAATCTGACTCTTTCTTGAACCATGCCAAATGTGCTGCTCTGTTTGAGGATTATCTTTATTTTAAGAGATGCATATTCTGAAATTCAGAGTGGTTCATGTGAAACACTCAGTGTGAAATTTTAGTCAAGATCTTTGAATTTATAGTCCAATGCTCTTTTTACCACTGCACACTTTGTAGATTTGATAGTTGCTAAATAAACTAGAAGAATAATAAGAATAATAATGAAATAATCCTTATTTCAGTTTAAAGTAAGGAGATATTCTTGGGTTTCAATTGATCAGAAATAGTATATTATTGGAATGAAGAAAGACAAAGATGTGTAAGTAGAAAACAATGAAATATGTAAACCATTTTGTTAAAATAATGAAACATTCAGGATCCAAAAAAAATTAATGAACAATTCCAATGTGTAGATCCTGGAATAAGAAGCTGACCTAAAAAATGCTTTAGTCATTTTTATTATAGGGTATGTTCACACTTGTATTTAAGCTGAAGTTTCTGCAAATGTCTGAGAAGTTTAAATGAGATGTCAGGTTAATGGTGCAACCTTGGCATTTTCTCATTTAATAAACTTAAGTGAAAACTAACCTTGACAGTATTTTTAGAGTAGTATTTTCTCAAGTATGAAATGTTTCTGATCAAGTTCTGCAAAAGAATATAAATGATCCTATTTTCTTTAATAGTGGAATACACAGATTTTCTTTGAATCATATTCCATTGATGTTACAACACAATATGGATGGATGATAACTTGAGTTACACTTGTCCTTGAGTTTGATATCTTCCAGGGCTATTACTCAAAAGGAAAGGCTGTGTAATATTTTCCTTTCAATCAGCATTTTTTAGAACTCTTTTCCTTCATGTGTCTCTATCATAGGAAGGTCATGGCATTCATTAGTTAGTTGTTTTCAGTGTCACATGCTTGGAATTTAAAATACCACTTCATTTAAAAATATTTATGCAAATTATTTTCATTGCGCTCTTTATCCCTACTTTGAAATGTGGACATCAC
Organism: Myrmecobius fasciatus; assembly: GCA_023553655.1. Taxonomy (NCBI): domain Eukaryota; kingdom Metazoa; phylum Chordata; class Mammalia; order Dasyuromorphia; family Myrmecobiidae; genus Myrmecobius; species Myrmecobius fasciatus. The sequence continues at coordinate 29,158 of JAJPUD010005608.1, forward strand.
TAGGAATAGGCATATCTACTGCTTGAAAGAATACTTTAAATTCAATAATTCAATTCAATTCAATAAGTGCTTGCTAAACACTATGTGTGAGGCACAATGTTAGGAACTAGTATTAAAAAGTCAAAAATGAAAAGAAATATCTATGTCTGCAGTGCTCTTTTCCACTAAAGAGATACAGTATTTGCTAATTTGATCAAATTCATAATGCATATAAAACAATACAAGGTGATTTGAAGAAGAAAATGTTTGACAACAAGGCAAAAACAGATGGTGATCAAGGAAAGGATATGCTTTAAGTGATGGTATGGATTCTACAATGCAAAATCAGGAAGGAATGCTTTCTAAATGTAGAAGACCACTTCTATAAAGATATAGAATAAAAAAAATGGAATGTCATGTATCTAGAATATCCAATATAGACAAAGAGTGAGAAGGAGAAAGAAAGAGGAGGGAGGAAAAGAGAGGAGAAGAGATAGAAACAGAGGAAACACACACAAACATATTGAGTGAGAAAGAGAGGCAGAGAGAGAGAGAGAGAGAGAGAGAGAGAGAGAGAGAGAGAGAGAGAGAGAGAGAGATGGATATCTATATCTATCATGTATCTCTATATATCTAGATGTAGATGGGAACTTGTTCACAATCATACTGGTATAAAATTTAAGCAGGTAGATTTAAACCTAGGCTGACTCCAGAGCTAGTCCTGATTCCACTGTGCCACATTTTCTGTGGAATAAAATAAAATGAGAGTTAGATGAAATAAGACATAATATGGAAAGTTTTAAATTACATTTTCAAAGAGATTTATATTAATCAATTTGTAGAATAGATTAAGGAAATATTTTTAAAATATTCAATAACATTTTTGTCTACCTTTTCTTTATCCAAATGGGATCTTCTTTAGTAACATATGTAGGGGAGATTTAGGAAAAAATTTTAAATACTCAAAAGCATTCCTTCAGTTAATTTTTCCTTTATTCAGATGGATTCTTCTTTAGTAACACATTTAGGAAGGAGAGGAAAATTTAGGGAAATTTTAAAATACAAGTATTCCTCTATCTAGCCTATTTTTCATAGTTTTCATTTTTAGTTAGTCATTCAGAAAATATTTCCTGCTTAATTTTTTTACTTCCAATAATTAATTTTACTTTTAATACTCTTTTACTAATTTATTTATTCTTTTCCTACCCATTTAAAAACATTCTCTCTATTGGATTATCCTATAGTGAAAAAAAGAGGAAAGTGCATATAGAATACTAATCTATAAGCAGATCACTAATATTCTACATGCTTAGCATAGATCACATGCTATCTTTTATATATAGCTTCAGGAGTGTGAAGAGACTAGGTGTAAAATCAATTCAGACAGATTAGCATCATGTCAGATTACTAGGCAGTCCACAAGAATTCTGGAATATTTTTGCTACCTTCACATGTATCTAGGCCACTTTCCACAACTTACCTGTTACTTGCAGAACTAGAATATTATCTGTGGCAGTTAAAGGTCAGACAATAAATGAAAAAATACTCTTCCCCCCAAAAAATACAAACAAGCTACATAGTATAAATGAAAGGTAATCTTAGAGAAAAAGTGATATCAGTGAAGGGAGTGAAAAATGCCTCCTGAAGAATATATGGTTTGAACTGACCCTTCTACAAATCTAGGATAGCCAGGAGGTAGCAGTGAGGAAGAAAAGCATCTCATAACTGAAGGACAGTGAATGAAAAGGCACAAACGTGGGAAATGGAGTGTTGTGGGCAAGAAAACAAGGAGACAAGTATTATGATTTCTAAAGGAGTGAAATATAAGAAGAATGGAAAGATAGGAAGGAGTAGATTGTGAAAGTGTTTAAATGCCAAACTCAGGATTTTGTATTTGATCCTAGAAATGATAGTAAGCTACAAGTGGTTTTTAAGTTGAATGGAAACATTTCATTTATGGAAAACATATTCAATTTAGTTTATAAATGATGCAAATGGCTACTTAGAGTAAAATAGTATTGTATCAGATATATGAATGTCACTAAAGATACTATAAAGTTATATGTCCTAAAAGATAAAAGAGTTAAACAGCTTTGCTAATTACTATAGCTAACTTCAATGCAAAGTCAATAGATGGTAATTTATTTTACCCAGGATATAACATGTAAAACAATAATTGTAAGAAAAAACAGAAATCTGTATAAGAATAATACCATTAACTTTAATAAGTTCTTAGAGCTATTGTAGTTTGTTTTGTAAATGTATGTAATAATGATAATTTCCCAGGATATATAATTTATTCTGCAGTTCACAAGAATACCTTTAATGAAATGTCTTTTGGAGCCTTCACATGGAGTATTATAACACTCCATAAAATGAGTGTGAATTTTAGATCTTAAAGCCACTCCATGTGTCTTTTCACAAAAAACATTACAAAAAATGTAAAACCATAAATACATTGTAACAGTTACCATACAGCTTATTATCATATAAGTTCTTTTATTTAAAGTAGTGTTTGTGTATAGATATAATTAGCTACATACATATACACATGCACACACATATATGTATAATGTCTACATATATGTTCTATATAACCATAATAACTAATTATGTCATCAGCTGAGTTAGCTGTTTTCCCTGCAACCCTTCTTTTCCATCTCAGCTTTTCCTTGATATAATGTAAGGTTCACTTGCAAGGGGTAGAGAAGGAAAATGAATATTTCAAAATAACACTTAAAAATATCATTTGAAGCAAAAAAACCTTAAAGATTATATAACCTAGGTGCAGAGGTATCTCCAATTGACAATTGAATTATATTCTGAAAAGATCAATCATATTTTCTATTTGGTTCTCAAAACATTTTCCCTCAAGGTTAATGTTATCCTTTGAGACTAAATTCCCAGGCTGATCAACAGACCTATTTAATATTCATATTGAATATGAAATATCATATTGATATTATTTTTGATTGATAATATAAACACCAAACACCACTTAAAACATTTATCTTTTATGACATAGGAGAAAGAGTCTTAGAATTCCAACTTCAGATGTTAAGAATTCATTTTATCTCCAGCCAGTTCTGATGATAATGAATTCAAGAATTCCTCAAATCTTAGTTGCTGGTGTAGATAGACTACATTGCCTGAAGTAGAAGCCTCAGAAGTAAGGAGGGGGATAGGAGTTTTGTAAGGAGTAAGATTAGAATAATTACAAGGAGTAGAGAGAGGGTAGGAGAAACTATTGAGATCTGAGCATACCTGCCAGTATAAATAGCAAGTCTTTTTTCTTTGGTTTTGTTGGCTGTATATTGTTCCTCTTTTACTCTAACCTCTCTACGAATTTTTTGTCTATTCCATTTTCCAGATGGGATTTCTGTCTTTTAACCTATTTAGAAGAGAATGGAGTCATTCAATAAGTCCCAAGTATTTATCATGTAATCAGTGATTGTGCTAAGTTAAAATGTGAAAATACATTCTACTGGGGGAAATAACATGTGCATATATAAGAATATGCAAATATATGCAAAATATGCAAGATAATTTTGGAGGAAAGAAATTTTCAACTGTGAAGATAAGGAATGGCTTCCTATAGGAAGTGATGTTTATGGTGACCTTTTAAGGAAAGGAGGGATTAATTTTAAGTAGTGATAGTAAGATAGTAATAAACTTTGCTTGATCAGAAAAAGGAAATGAATAATATTTATGAAGAACAGCAAAAAACTTGTTAAACTAGCTTATAAACAATGTGAAGGAATATAATATATAAAAAATTTGAAAATAGGATTGCATCCAGGTTATAAAGGATTGTAAATGTAAACAGAGAAATTTGTATTTGACCTTAGGAATAATAAAGAATGATTGGAGTTTATTTAGTGGCATAATTATTTAGTAAAATTCTTTTGTTAGCTATATGGAATATGAATTGCAGATCAGAGATACTTGAGGCAGGGAAGCCAGTTAGCAGACTTTTGCAATACTAAAGGTGAGAAGCAATGAAAATATGAAATATAATTTGGCCATGTGAGTAGAGAGAAGGTAATGTATGCTAGAAATTATAAAGTGGTAGAAGCAACAAGATTTTGAGACATTCTGTTTAATAAGTGGGTGAAGTAGAATTAAAATTTTGATGTTTTGACCTGGGTAATGAAAGGATAATAATGTGCTTAAAAAATAAGGAAGTCAAGAAGAGGCATAGTGCCATTTCCATTTTTCTATTTAAGAAGTAAGAATATCCTTATGAGTTATTCTAAGATGGTTTTGCCTGCTTTCTTCTAATCACAATAGAAACAGACAAAATAATAAAGGAATCCTCCTTATCCTCCTCTTCCTTCTTCATCTCTTTTTTCATCTGCTCTCATCACTACTTTTTAATTAGATACCAAGCAAAATGCTGAGATGCACGTTAATTGCCTCCCGTAAAGCTTTCACTTGACACAATGACCAACCAGAAGATGTGCAATTTCAAAGAAAAAGTAATTTATTTGAAATAAGACAAGGTAAATAACAAATGGTTGAATAAGGCCTAACTCTCAATACCCTAAAATCCCCAGATGGCTTCCTCCTCCCTGCACCTGTCTTCTAGTTGGTGTGGCTAATTGTGGGAAGATTGTAAACTATTGGATTTGATTGCAAATTCCACATTACAGAAGAAATTGTATATAACATATCATTCTGAGTTTTGGACTGATTCATAGATATATTTACCACTTAAGGTTTTTCCTGACAATTAGATATTTAACATGACTTTCTAGACCATCTTCTAATGAGTATACACTTTTCTTCTCTGTCTGTCTCTCTCTCTCTTTGTCTCTCATTGTCTCTCTGTGTTTTGTGTCTCTGTCTCAGGCTTTCTAGCTATCTCTCTATCTCTCACTATCTCTCTCTGTCTCTGACTCTCCGTTTCAGTTTCTGTATATCTGTCTGTCTCTCTCTGTGTCTGTCTCTCAATCTCTGTCTCTCTCTGTCTCTCTCTCTTTCTCTCTCTTTCTGTCTTCTGCATCTCTGTTTCACTATCTTTGTCTCTGTTTCTCTGTCTCTCTCCCTTAAAAGAAATCATTTTCCTTCATATGCAAATTTTTGCACACCTCTGGGAGCTTAAACAAATTATTTTCTTTTTTTCTCTGGACCCAAGTTTGCTTGGTTGAATTATGGAAGACAAAGAATGAGAATCCCAAATAATAGTCTGGTTTATATCAATTGAAAAAGAAAAGAAAAGAGAATAAAGTATGGGGAAATTGACTGGCAGTGTGTGGGAATCAGCCCAAGTAGCTAGAAAAGTATTTGCTGGGTAGTAATGGAAAAACACGAATATAAACTTAGATTTTAAGATATACAGAGGTTAGAAAAGACTAGCATGCTATGGTCTATAGGATCACAAAGAAGAGGAATGATTGAACAACTAAACAACTACAATAACCATATTCTTATGTTAGTCAGGTATAAGAATAATTTATCATTATACTGCCCTTGAATACCTTAAGTTTGCCATGCATTTTAGACTGTCATTTTGAGTTTTTATCTTAGACATTGTAGTCTGTAGAATCACAATATTTAAAACATATCTAACTTACATAGCTATATAAAGCACAATAGAACAAAAACTTTGCCTTCCTCATTTCTTTTTTCCTCTGTCACCATCTAAAATGAATCGAGAAACCCAAAATAAATTTATTCAACCTTTTTATACTATGATCATGTTCTACTAATTGGGACCTAATTTATCTTTATTTTCATAATCACCAACAAATATCTGTTTAGAAAAGAAGTAATAGAACATAAGTGAATATAATGCCCATTTTTGTGTATATGGCTAAGAAGTTCATTTTTTAAAGGAACATTGATAATTTCTTTATGCTATAGAATACTTCTCCCAAGTTCCAAAGAATATGCAACATTGCTAAAATTACAGTGGTCCACATCTTCAGGAAATTCATGTAAGGCTCAAATTTTCTCTTTGATTCAGCTCCAGAAAGTACCTATTGCTGTAATAATTTGTATCTTTCATATCCCGTACTTTTGAAGTAACAAATATGCATTATTTATAATTAATTGTAAGAAATGTTATACAACTTTAGGCAGTAGTTCTTTGTATCATGTGTTGAACACCACCAAGAATAGCCTCTCTTTCTCAGTTCACATCTATTTTTAGAGATGTTATTATATATGATAAAAATAAAGAGGTAATATAATTTCAATGGTATACATCAGATTGTAGATGCTTGTTTATTATTCTATTTTTTACATAGCAGTCATTGGAGTTTGCTAACTAATTGACAGTTTTCATACTGGTGAGTACCTTTTGTAAACCATTGATTTCAAGATGTCGTGTAAGTTTCTTCCTTAGGAAATTATGATTTTGAAATAAATAGTAAATCTGAAGCTTAATTTTTTTTGTAATTTTGAAGTGATGGTGGTTTCTAAGAGAAATGTATCAATTTTGGTTCAAATTAAGCAATTAATATCATATCCATATGTGAAAGATGACTGTTTATATGGACTGCTGCAGAAAATATTTAGAAAAGTTCCATTATACAATGTAATGGTTGTGAAAATGAGGACAGATGGAAAGATATGTAGTATTATTTTATTTTATTTTATTTGGTTTTCAATAACTAAATATGTTCTTACAATGACATGATTATAGAGCTATTCTCAATTATGCTTATGCTGAGTATTTCCAAACACAGAATTTTCTCTGGCTGCTTTGAGAATGACCAGCTGCATTTATAAACATTAGGGAAGATTTGTATTGGGTTTTTTATAGCATGGACAAAAGTGACTGACAACAAAATTTTAACATGTTTAAAAATAAAAGGAGTCAAATGCCTCTTACCCAAAGGAAGTTTCTTTGAGATTTAATGGTAAAATAAGATAAACAGATTACAAAGATTTTGATCAGTTATTTTGTTCATTTTTTCCATTAGCAAAAAAAAAAACAAAAAACAAAAAACAGATTTACAGGTGGGACACAGATGTATGCTTCCTAAGGCTATGGTGGATGTGGGCTTCAGTTGGTAGAGTCAGCAAGCAAACATTTCCACAACTAAACTGTTAACCTATTTTTAATTTTCTAACTGTTGGAGAAACAATGCCATTAAGAACTCCAAACCTGAAATATCATAGCCTCATTTATTGTGTCAATTGGTATATATTACGTGGTTAAAATTCATTCTTGTATAGTAAAAATAAGCTATTGTTATATAGCTAGTTCTTAAGGAGTCTACATGCTTTCTCTACATTAGTTTGTCATTTATCACTCAACTTAGGAAAACTGAGCCAACATTTGGCAAAAATCTAGTTACTGTCTAGCTTCATTCAACCATAAATTCTATATTGAAAATTTTGTAATCTGTTCCATTCCATGCTACTGTCAAGAATCTGAAGTGCTTAAGAAAAGCTCTAGGTCAAATGAAATAACAAAAGAACATGAATTTTTAGATCTTTTATGACATGATATCTGTATACTTGTTTTTGCACCTGAAAAAAATGTAGTGCTAACTCCTGATAGGTCGTCAATCTTATACAACACACATAATAAAGAATTCTTTTAAGTATTATAATTATGAACTTTTTTACTTCAATGAAGCCATTAAATTTAATTTGCATCATATGATCAGAAAATTTAAAAAAATCAAAGTTGATTTGATGGATGTATTGAAAGCTGAACATAAATCTTTCTATACTTATGTAGTTATTCACTAAGCAAGAATTCATTGTATATCTACTGAGTATGCAATACTATTAGATGTATTGTTTCATAATAAAAATGAAATGTACTGTTTCACAAATAAAAAGGAAAAAAAACAAACAATTTAAGATAGTACACTATTATAAAGAAGGTTTTGTCTGGAGGTGATTGTGGATATTGAGATTTAAGCCTTGTTTCCCTAATGTCATGAGGATCAATAATAGGAAACAGAAATAAATGGGGAGGGCAAGAATTGCAAATAATTAAGAGTATTTTCCCTCTCTATAGTAAGAATGAATATATGTTAAGCTGACATCATGAAAATTCCAGGAACTAGTCTAGTAAGACTAAAAGATATATAACACATATATACCACATTCAAACCTATCAAAATCTTTGACCAGGAAGGAGTTGGTCCGTTCTGTTTCTATTTACATAGATTCTTCATTTTTTGGGTCTACCAAATTAATATCAAAAAATCTTCTTTGTTATTTACTTAGTCAGCATGCATTTATTAAGCTCCCATTATTTATAGACTCAAGTCATGTATTAAATCTAGAAGTAAGCAAAATTAATTGAAAACCTTATCCTATAGTTAGTTCCAACTAAATGAGTGCACATATATATAATGTATATGCATGAAACAATTACGCATATAAAACAACTAAAGAATGTAAAATAAATATAGGAAGATGGCTCAAAATAGTTGACCGAAGTCTAGCCTTAATAATACTAAGAAGCAGTGTGTCATATAAAAGAAGTTTATAGATACACCTCAGTTGCTTAATCTCTTAGTATGTCTCTCATCTTTCTAAGACTTTGCAGTTATGGTGGAATTGAAGGCCTGCACATATGGAGTAAGTTCTGTATCCAAGGCTCACCACATTTATTAATCACCAGTAGGGGTCCTAGAGTCAGTCTCTCTCTCAGTCTTTCTATCTCTCTGTCTCTCTGTATTTCTGGCTCTGTCTCTGGCTTTCTCTCTCTCTTTATATGTATACACACATATAACTATATATATGCATATATACACACATGATGTGTGTGTATATATATGTATGTGTATACATACATATGTATATATTTAAATGAACACGAAAAATATCATAAACTGGAATGTGAATGTTGAAAAACAGGAATGATATAAATTATTTGAAATTATTAAGATGATTTTTTCCAGAAGGAGGTCAGTTCAGATATTCTTTGAAGCAATTAATAGAAAAGAAGGAATTAGAATTTCTTTATCACATATTTAAGTGACCATTTTACCACAAAATGTTAAGCTCATATATGAAAGATTGGTACTGTTTTGCTCTGAAAAACATATGTATGAAATTTTTGGTAGAAGAAAATATTCTTAATAAGTTGATTTCAAGATATCCTTTTTAGAATTTATTAGCTTTTTAAAAGGGTAATATAACATGAATACAATTTGTTTGAAATATGATAAATAGGAATCTATTTCCTTCATAAGAAAAATATTTTTACCCCCAAAATATATTACAATACCAAAAATAAAATCCTATTATCTTAAAGGAAACCATTTATATAAAAAAATGATTTCCTTCAAGATAATTGTGTTGGTTCATTAAATAAAGTAATAGAAAGAATCATGACTTTAGCCTCAGTTAATCTAATGATTCTTTCTGTCTCTGTCTCTCTGTTTCTGTCTCTGTCCCTGTTTCTTCTTCTTTTCCTCACCATTTTTAAGAAAATATTCCTGCTAAGAGAGGTGTCCCTAACAACAAGTATTAATTCCCAACATGCATGGGCAGATTTCATCATAGTGATCAATAGTGAAAAATTGCAGTTCACAATGTTCATTGTCAAAAAAGGGGCCATTTGTGGTTTCTTTATTCAGAATTCTTGGTGGCAGTTTAAAAAGAGATAAGGAAAAAAAGCACCTAGTGCATTTTTAGTGGAAGGAAAGAATTGATGAAAAGTATATGCAAGAACAGAGAGTTGTTTTGCTTAAATCTTCCAAGCACTTGGCAGTGTGTGTGTCTTTAGAGGCAAAGAGACAGACAGACCCATATATCAGGGAATAGGCAGCAAAGCATTTGCTTCGAAAGCCACCAAAGGGAGACTTGTTCAAAGGAATGGAAGCATCACAGAGATAATCCCTGATTTAGTCTTTGACAAGTTGACATCTCAGCATTCTCTCCTATATGAGCTATTATGTGCTGACTTCAGCATGGGAGCACGGAAATTGGGGCATGACTGCAAATTTCATTACAGTCTCTGCTTTCCCAAGCCCTATGAGAATAACACTAACCTTTCTTTTCTTTTCTTTTCCTCTCTCTCTCTCTCTCTCTCTCTTTCTCTCTCACACACATCTATATCTATAATGCAGTCTAAAAGCTGAAAAAAGATAATCATATTCTCTTATTAAGTTATATATTTATGAACCAAAAATATAGGACAAGGAAATGCTTGGGACAAACATAATACTGGCTTTTTATCAATGAGAAAGTAGATGTGACTAGCCAGACAGTTACTTAGTTAAATTACTTTTTTCTTAAAGGTACATCACATTACCAACTATTTCTTTTTCTTTCCTTTTTATCCAATGTGTTCACTGTATTGGTAGTTTTTAAGGAGATATATTATATTTGTCCTCAGTTGAAACCATAATTTGATTAACGAATATATCACTTGTAAACATATGTGAGAGTTAATTATATAATATTATGCAAATATAATTACATTTTATCCCACAATAATTCGTTTGGAAAGTAGGTGCTATTATTATCCACATTTTACAGATGAAGAAACTAAGGCAGACCAGAGGTTAAATGAATTGCCTAGAATCACACAATTACTAAGTGTCTGAGTCACTTTATGACTGTTGCAGAACTTCATGAATTTGAACTGTAGAATCAGCACTTTATCTACTGTACCAGCTAAGTGTGCTAATTTAGATTTATTAGTGGAAGAGACTTCAGAAGTTTTCTAATCCAAGCACTTCTTTTTACAGATTAGAAAACCAAAGTTCAAGCAAATAAAGTGATGTCCCAGGTCACTTAGGTTATATGTGTAAGAAAAAATAATTAAACTGCTGTTCTTTGGATCCACTTATACAATTCATTACATTGAACACAGTTTGGAGCATTTTGTCCAGTTCTGGATGTCTGTCTGAGAGAAAACATAAGATCTTAGAATTTAAGTTAGAAAAAAACTTTAGTGTTTGTGTTGTCTAACTCCATTATAAAGATAAGTGAGATGAGTGGAATGATAAACTCTAGAGTGATTGCATGTGGTAATTGTAGAAATGGGATTCAAATACAGGCCATTGTACCACAAATCTAGTATTTTGTTTCTTTGTTTTTGTTTTTCCCCATTATACACAATGTTGGCACTTTGCTAAGATCATAGTATCAGAGCTCTGGAGAAGCAAAGAAACTGAAAGAGCATCTTGTACAATCTCTCCATTTTATAGAGGCAGAAATTAAGGCCTGAAGAGAGAAGTTACTTCTCCAAGGTCACATGAGTGCTAATTAGCCAACCTGAGGTTCAATCTAGATCTTCCTATAACTACTCCAGTCTTTCCATTATATTAGTTTGCCATTTAACTAGAGAGCTTCCATGAATGCATGTTCTCCTTATTTTGAATATAAATGTAGCAAGGTCTTGTGTGCTGAAAAGAATGGGCTTACTCAACACAAGACAGTAGTAAATAGTAGGGCTAGAATTAGAATTCAGAAACTCTGATTTCAGATCCAGTGGGTTTTCATTGTTATTGTTATTTTTTTCTAGTATATCTCACATTCAAAATTAGCAGAACTTTGAGGTCTGTATAACAGATTTTACTTTATTTTTTTTTATTTGAAATAACAAAGTAAGAAAAAAAAGACAAACAGAAAAGGAATACAAAACAAAATAAAGCAAAACAAAAGAAAACATTATCATGTGCCCAGCAGAACATCAGGGAGGATTCAAAATCTATAACAATAAATTATCAGATCAAGGAAGTATATATATATATATATATGTTCATATATATACATATATGAATGTTCATTTTTTTCTTTGTTTCCTTGAAAATTGTTTTTTGGTTTTCTGCTGTGCACCTTATTTATTTAATTCTTTTTTGTTCCTTTTCATTCCCCACCACCACACTCAAGCAAGCTGCAGTTAAGAAAAGTTTTTCCCCCCTACTCTGTTTTTTCAAATAAAATATTAAAAAAAAACTGTGTGAGGGAATGGTACCTCAAGTTTCCCTTCAGCTTTCCCCTCTGAGCAGGAACCTCAAATCAAGAGCTCCACCCTCCTACAAGTGCTAGCAGCCAGCAGCATCCCTCTCCCACTGCCTTGGCATTCACCAGATGCTGGTTCCTCCACTACAGGGGCTGTATCTCCACAGACAGCTGGACCTGGCATTCCTTATCAGGTGAGGCTCACTCAGTCCTCCTAGACTCAGACCCCAACTCCATAAACAGTTGTCAGGGAGGTGAAAATCTCTGTGGTTCCTGCAATGGCTCCAGCCACATCCAGCTAACCTCAGGAGTCCGTTCACATTTCATATTTCTACAGAGCTATCCCAAAGTGTATGCCCTTCCAAACTGTTGTTTGGAAGAGGACATAAACTTATGTGTACTGATAGAAAAGGCAGAATTATAATTAACTACAGTTAAATAAAAAATTTTGACTTAATATTAAGAAGAATTTTATAATTATTGGAGTTGGTCAGGAATAGTCTAGCTGCTTCAAAAAGTAATGGGTTCCCTTTTCCTTGAAGTATAATATAAGGGAATAAAAATGCTTTTCTTCCTCTCCCTCTTACTCCTTCCTTCTCTCTGTCTCTCTTCCTCTCATTTTTTCTCCTCTTCCTCTCCCTCTCTGTCTCCCCCCTCCCTTTCTACCTCTTCCTCTTCCTGTCCTTTTTTCTCTCTCTCCCTCAATCTCTCTGTCTGTATATGTCTCTCTGTGTGTCTCTTCCTCTGTCTTTCTTGTGTCTGTCTGTCTCTGTCTCTGTCTGTTTGTCTCTTTTTCTCCCCTTCCTCCTCCTCCTCCTCATCATCTTCCTTCTCCTCTAATTTACAGTATTCATATCTGGAAAGTTTCATACTTTTAAACTATGAATTTTTTCTTATATAGGTATACATCTACAAGTAAAAACAAAGCAGAATTCTTTTATTAAAGCTTTTATATTTTCAAAACACATGAATAAATAATTTTCAATATTCATCCTTGCAAAACCTTGTATTCCAAAAATTTTTCCCTCCCTTCACTCCACCGCCCTGACAGCAAGTAATACAGTATATGTTAAACATTTGCAATTCTTCTATACATATTTCTACAATTATCATGCAAAACAGAATCTTGAAGCAAATATCTAAGTAAATCTGAGAAGGAACTCAGGCACACAAATCCCCACCACACACTCTTTAAGTTAGTCACCTCAATTCTGAGGTAGAGATTTGTTCTTTCTTGAATTTCAAGGTGAAGAGAAGCATGGCATGAGGATTCGTCTGTCCCAAGTTTGTTTGTTTTTTTAATAAAGCTTTTTATTTACAAAACATATGAGTGATTTTTCTACATTGATCTTTGCAAAAGACTTTTTTTTCCCAAGCTTTTCCCCTCCTTCCCCCCACCCCTCACCCCTAGATGACAGGTACTCTAATACATGCTAAATAGGATAAATTATATGACAAAATACAATACATGTATACATATCTATACAGTTATCTTACTGCACAAGAAACATCCGATCTAGAAAGAGAAGAAGAAAAAAACAAACCAAGAAGGAAAACAAAATGCATGGAAATATTCATAGAAAGCGTTAAAATGCTGTGTTGTGGTTCACACTCTGTTCCCACAGGCCTCTCTCTGGACGTATATGACTATCTTCATCGCTGAACAATAGGAATTGGTTTGAATCACATCATTGTTGAAGAGAACCATGTCCATCAAAATTGATCATCGTATAGTCTTGTTGCTGTGTATAATGTTCTCCTGGATCTGCTGATTTCACTAAGCATCAGTTCATGCAAATCTCTCCAGGCTTCTCTGAAATCCTCCTGTTGGTTGTTTCTTACAGAGCAATAATATTCCATAACATTCATATACCATAATTTATTAAGCCATTCTCGAATTGATGGGCATCTTTTCAATTTCCAGTTTCTTGCCACTACAAAAAGGGCTGCCACAAACATTTTTGCACATGTGGGTCCCTTTCCCTCCTTTAAAATCTCTTTGGGATATAGGCCCAGTAGAAAC
>JAJPUD010005608.1:48048-76055 GCA_023553655.1 Myrmecobius fasciatus
AAAAATAAATAAAAAAAAATTTTTTTCCTCCTTTTCCTCTTCTTCCAGTGTTATCCCTTTTCTACCTCTAATTTCATTTTCAGTTTATCATATCATAATAATCATAAAATCACAATAATCATCATAATAATCATAAAATCACAATAATCATATCATAATCATAATGTAATAATAGATTCATAAAATCAACCCTCATTCTATAAGTATCTATAACATAAATATAGTTCTTAAGAGTTTTTTTTGTTTTTTTCTTGTTACCTTTTTATGTTTCTCTTGTGTTCTGTGTTTGTAGATCAAATTTTTTGTCCAGTTCTGGTCTTTTCAGTAGAAATAGGTGAAATTTTCCTATATCATTGAATGACCATCATCTTCCCTGGAAGATAATGCTCATTCTAGCTGGGTAACTTATTCTTGGCTGTAATCCAAGTTCCTTTGCCCTTCGGAATATCTGATTCCAGGCCCTTCGATCCTTCAATGTAGAAGCTGCTAGGTCCTGTGTGATCCTAATTGTGGCTCAACGATATTTAAATTGTTTCTTTCTGGCTTCTAGTAATATCTTTTCCTTGGTGTGATAGTTCTGGAATTTAGCCACGATATTTCTGGGGGATTTAATTTTTGGGTTTCTTTCAGGAGGTGATGGGTGGATTGTTTCAAGGAGTATTTTGCCTTCTGGGTCTAAAATATCAGGTCAGTTTTCTTTTATGATTTCCTGGAAGGTAGTGTCTAGGTTCTTTTTTTCATCATGGCTTTCAGGAAGCCCTATAATCCTTAGATTGTCTCTCCTAGATCCATTTTCCAGGTCTGTGGTTTTTCCTAGGAGATATTTCATGTTTTTCTCTATCTTTTCATTTTTTTGTTTTTGTTTTACTGATTCTTGAAGTCTTGTTGAGTCATTCATTTCCAATTGTTCAATTCTAATTTTTAATGTCTTATTTTCTTCAGTTACTGTTTTTAGTTCCTTTTGCAATTGACCAATTGCATTTTTTTGTTCATTGCATTCTTTTTCCATTTTTTCTATTTTATTTTGCAGTGATCTCATTTCGTTTCCCCATGTTTCTTCTAACTCTCTTTTAAGATTTTTTTATGTAATCTTCAAAGAAAGCCTTGTGACATGGAGACCAGTTTATGTCTCTCTTTGGGGCTTTTTCTGGAGTTGCTTTACCTTTAGGGGCCTCAGGATTTGAGGTCTGTTCTTCCCTCTCTCCATAAAAGTTGTCTATGGTGAGAGCTCTTTTTGGTTTTTTATTCTTTTTTTTTTTTTTTTAAAGGTGTGGGGTCTGTTTAAGGCAAGGGTGGTACAGCTGCTTTAATTTGCCCTGGGGAAGTTCTGCTGATTGAGTTATTTCAAGAACTGGGCAGTTCTGCTGATTGAATTATGTCAGGTGCTGGGCAGTTCTGCTTTAGTTTACCCTGGGGCAGTTCTGCTGATTGAATTATTTCTGGTGCTGATCAGTCCTGTTGATTGATTGATCACCCTAGGGTGCTGCGTAATGGTAGCTAGATCAGATGCTCATCAGGGGTTCAGTGTTTCACAATCTATCCCCCACAAAAGGCAGACCCTCCAAACCACCTGCCCACAATCAGGACAGATTGGCCAAGAGGCTCCCAGAAGACTCCCAGGTGTGTGAAAAGCACAACGCTCCCAATCCTGTCCGACTCCTGTTCCAGCTCTTTGCTCCAGCTCCCTGCCCTGGTCTCCCTGTCCTGCAGTCTCGGTTCAGCAGACCACCCCCCTGCCCAATTAAAACAGACCTGTTTTGAAGTTCTTCCAGAGTATCTTCTTCTAGAATCGTGTTGTCCTTCAGATATTGTGGATTTTTTTGCTTCAAAATCAGTCTAGAGGCTTCATATTTTGTTGGTTTGAGGGCAGGTCGTCTGTCTGAAGTTTGAAGGCTAGAAGAAGTAAAAAGGAGTTTTTACAGAAAAGCAAAACAAAAGCACTAGTGTTTCCTGAGATTGTCTTTGAAAAGTAGATTATAAAATAATTTCTTAATATAGTAGAGCATTCATTACCAAGGAAGTGGAAATAACATCCCTAAGTTATTTGAATGCAACGATGAAATATGGAATATTACTTTAAAGAAACCTCTTTGAATATATCATTCCCTTTGAATTCAGCAGTACTTCTGTTGATCTCAGAAGAGCAGAGCATGTCATAATTCAGTGTTTCCCAAAACTTGGGAAAGGTTGTATCTGAAGAAAATCAAGCCATACTTATCTTCAAGCTCTTGAATACTGATGTCTTTTGGTCTCTGAAAATATCAGGGTTCAAATAATTTTCATATTTTAATATATTCTCATTCATCAGAAATGAGTGGAATTCTTTTTCAGAAAGAATGGAGAGTGCTTAAGGAAGGGAAGGGCATTCTTAGAATTTCTGTAGGCAATGACTTGAAACATTTTAAAAAACACATCTTGACTTGAAATATTTATTTCCATAGTTCTTCCCATACACTATATAATATGACTGGTTTATCATGAAGATGATTTGTTTTGGCATTTATTTAAATGGCATAAAAATGGTTTTTGTGTCCCTCTATATATATACATTTTTACATTCCTAGATTTTGATAGTAATAAATCTCTGTTTCAGGGGGGGAAATCTGATTCATAGGTAAGCATATTCAATCAATCATTAATTTAATAATTCCATTTGATGACATCTCCTCCCTATTCATTATTTCCCCTGACATACAAATGGTTTAGCATGAATAAAAACTATTAAACTATGTACACAACTGATTGGCATCCTGATAATATCACATGAACTTTTTTTTAAATCTAAGGTCAAAATTAAGATATAAACTCCCTCATGTCTCTATTCCTTCCTTGTACCTGACATAATATTTATCACATATAAATAAGGTCTTCACTGCATACTTAACTAACTGTATGTGTGTCTGTGTATACATAAATATGCATTACATATGGATATATATATATATATATACACACACATAGCACAATTCCTTTTCTGATGGTTATTTGTATTATCAAATTAATGATAAAAGATAGAAACTATGAAGATCATCTGGACTCATTCCTTATCTCTTTCTTCCTTTTTTTTCCCTTTGTTTTTTCTCTGTATCTATATTGACTAGCAGAATGCTTAACATTTAGTAGATATTCAATAAATTCATATTTGACTGATTTATTGATTGAATTACCATATGCATACTTTGTATATAGTACTGTGGCAAGAGAAAAGTACTGGAGAAGTTGCAAAGTTTAGATAAAGCATGATCCCTGCTATTATAGAAATTTCAGCCTACTTGGATTCTATGTCGGAAACACAGACAGAATTAACAGACTTATGTAACAAGTGCATAGGGGGATTCAAAATAGCATGCTATGTGTTATGTAAAGCTCTTAATATTCTGCCTAGAACTGAGCTTTCTAGGCTTATTGTACATCATTCTGCTTTGCACATTCTATGTTCCAACCAAACTGGCCCATTTATGATTCTTCATGCATGACATCCTGTCTTTCATCTTTGTGTCTTTGCTTAACCACTTTCCCGTGTGTTATCAGGGGCTTCTTCCTCATGGGCACTTTTTTCTAATCCCCAGCTTCCTTCAAGTTTCTTCTAAAGGACCATTCCTGCCTTAGGATATCTTTATCAATACCATCCCACCCCTCTCATTATCTTCCTAGATGTTCTTGTCTCTCCTGTTTTAAAATTATTTTGCTTGTACATACCTTGTATTTATATTTTTAAACTGTGCCTTCTCACTTCCTCTCCAACTGCAGTAATTATAAATTCATTGATTTTAGAAACTACTTTATTTTTACACTTGTATTCCCTAATATTATCACAGTGTCTGAAATATGGGAGGCTTTGAAATGTTTGTAGTTGTCATCTACATAGAGAAGGTCATTGCCTACTGGGTATATTAGAGTAAGAATTGTGAGGATAAAATAATTTCAGAAGGCTAAATTAGTGAAGGATAAATTCATGAGGAAGAACATAATTTTTGAACTTCATCTTTGATTTTTTGAAATTGATATGTTAGAAAGAAAAGATAATACCAGACAACTCAGGACTTGGTATTATTGTTAGAGATACACTCCAAGGTTGGGTGAGTCTGAGTCTGATTCTGATAAAATATGTACGACTACATACTGAACACTGATGCTTGCCCCATCTTGTAAACCATGAGATTTCCTTTTGTAAGAAGAATGTGAAGAGCCACATACAAATGCTATTCAGGTTTAAAGTGCTTTTTTAAAAAAATATACTTACTTTTAAAGAGCCAGTATTTACAAGTTAATTTGCTACTACTATCAGTGTTGCCCCATTACACACTAAAACTATGGTGTATTTACATTCCATTGTAAAATCTAATTTGAAAGTTTTTGTTTTTGTTTTTGTTTTTTTGAAAAAGACATCAAACTGTGCATAAGATCACAGGACTTAAATTTGGAAAGATTTTAAGAATCTTCTATTTTAACCCTCTTGAATTATAGATGAGGAAACTGAGATCCAAAGTAATTCTTTGGTTTTCCCAGATAGTAGATGGAACTCTAATTCTTCTCATTTTACTAAAAATAGCATGTGCTTTCATTAAATACATTTACATTTTCATATATATTTCCCATTCTGTTATTTATGAGAAATTCTTGAATAATTACAAGTATAGGAGTTAATGGCAGCATCTGTGGTTTATAATAACTTCTGTGTAATAGTGGTTAACGCTATATTATTAGTTAAGCTGTGGTTTTATGGAAGGATATTTCTTAATTATCAAATTGGATTTAATTGTTTTATCTGTGGGCATTGCCCTCCATATTGTAGACATTGAATAATTATGATAAGAGCATTGTTTTGTTGTTATTATATATGTAGGAAAATATAAAAGGTGACAATTCCTATTTTTTTTTAAATGAGGGGATGCTTTTAAATATAAAAAAGAAAGAAAGAAAGAAAGAGACTTGGTATTTGAATATGACAGTACTTGGACTATTAGAATCCATTTATTTTAACTGCATTTTCTGAGGGTTCTATGAAAAATTTTATACCTAACTCCATTTCCCCCAATAAATGAGGAACTGCATTTGTTTCTTCATGGATCAGATGGACTTTATTATTTAGACAATAGATAATCCTATTGTTTATTTTTATTTGTTTTTGTACTTAATTTAATTAATTCAATTCAATTTTTGCTTGTTTTGTTATTTAATTTAATTAATTCAATTCAACTAATTAATTCAATAATATCTAATAAATATCCCTTTATTCAAATAAACTAAATGCTCCAAGTCATCCCCAGTTAACATCCTGAAATTTACTTAAACGAATTTTAACCAGAGTTTAATTCTTTTCAATTATTTAAAAGTTTATATGATCACATTATTTTATTTCTTTTTCTTATTCTCAGAGTTTTTCAGCTTACTTTGAGATATTTTATTGCTTAATGACAAGATCTCTACCAAAATGACCCACAACATCTTCTTTATTATTACGTTAAAAGATTTAGTTTAGGAAGAAGTAGATATTGTTAAATGAAAACACTGTGTATATTCTATTTATATTTCTTGTTCTTGTCCTAGAAAATTAACAATTAATTGTTTGTGTGCATATGTATGTATCTTTGTATATTTACACATATATATGGAAATATGTGTACACATAGGCAGAAAGCCATGTATGTTGTGAAGTGTGTGAGTTTCCTGAAAAACTCAAATAGAAAGAAAAGGAACCTTATTCTGCAGTGAAATAAACTGGCCTGCCACTGATGTTTAAAAGCTGACTTTAGAACCTTTTGAAGGTTATTTACTCTTGGTTCTGATGATGGCTTTCATAGGAAAAAAAAAATCACATTATCTTTTGTTTTAAACACACACCTACACAAAACATAGCTAGACTCAAGCATTTATTACTAAAAAAAAGTTATCTTTGATTATAAAAAATAATTTTTTCACTATTTAAAAAAAACATTCTGCTATAAGGTAGAGGTTTTGTAAGCTATGTATTATAGATCTCATTTGATATAAGTACATTTATGACTATAATGGGATTTTCCTTTAAATTATATGATATTTGCATGTCAGTGTGTATATATATGATTATAATATAGATAGATGTTCAATTCCACCTTGATTTTAAATAAAAACCAAAGGATATTTTGAAAAGTTAAGACAAATTAATGTTTGGTGGAACTGATCATATGCCTTTTATGTAATTGGAAGAAAATAGCTTTTTTCTCCTCTTTTTTTTTTTTGAGTACAAAATGAAGTTAAAATAGTATAAGCTAAGTCCAAGACTAACCAGTAAATGTCTTTTGAAATGGCTTGCATAAAGATATTGGAGAAATTTATAAAAGGATTGGAATAATTTCAGAAAAAAACTTGCCTAATCTCTTGAACAAAGGGCAGAGTTGCCTGGTACAAGAATGCCATCTATTGGCTTCTGAGGAGTGGCACTGACCACATCCTAGCAAATTTTGAATGCAGAATAAAGGTGGCCCATAATGGACAATCTGAGAATATGGGTGATTTCTTTTTGGATTGCGTATATGTATTATCCTTCCATGTGTTTGCATATGCAATGTCTGCATATATATACATACACATGAAATAATTCATTAACCAATATCTAAAAATAGTATTTTCACTTGAAGTCAGATGATCTGGGTGCTGGAGTATTTATATGAATAATTCCATGGAATCTGTCAAAATTCTCTGAAATAAAATAATACTTGCTTGGGAAAATGAATGCTTGAATGTCAGAAATGGAATTCAACTAGATGACTGTGATTAGTAATAATATTGTAATTAGTAATTTTGCTAAATATTTCTCATATTGCTCAATTCACTATGGAATACTTAAATGTTTTCTTTAGAGGAAGTAATGACTAGCCAAAGCCATTCTCTTTGAAAACATCAAAGCCTATTTCACTAAAACGTTTCCTACTATGTGTCATTTGACAGAGAAGAAAATGTTGACAACTAAAACTACCATTTATTGGGGTGGTTGTTTTTCAGTGTTTTAGTTGTTTCCAACTTTTCCTGATCCAATTTAGGGTTTTCTTGGATACTGGATACTGCATTAATTACGGGATGTTGAAAGTTACAATCCTTTCTCCTAAAGCACTATGTTTTCTTTTTGAATTGAAATGTAAAAGACATAAAAATCCATCTGCAAAATTTCACTAACTTTAAGAAATAGCATACATGCCTAAAGATATAGATGTACCTAATTTGTATATTTTAACATATTTTGTAATCCTCTAAAAGCTCATGGAAATGAATTTCCATATAAAATTTCATAATGTATAATGCATTTCTGAAAAATGTTATTTTAATATGTCTGTTAACTATTGAAATATATTTCTTTCCTTTTTATTCTTTTTCCAAGTAGCACCTTAGTTATTAACTATCTTATTTCTTTCTAGATTAATTTTGAATTTCAACAAACTGTTTCACTTTTCTTTTGGGGGGAATATTTTCTTACTAAAGTTAAGTTTATTGTTTTGAACTTTTTAGACTAAAGATGTCAAATACCTGCTTTATAGCTCCACAGTACTCCCAAGTATAGCCCTAAATTAGATTAAAATATAATTCTAAAATATTTAACAGAATAAAAAAACACAATTCTATATATATAATATTGATACACGGTTTTCTAAAACAATATAGGATCTGTGGAAATCCACATGCATGGTTTAGTGGCTCCAATTTCTATGTTTGCAAATACTGTTCAATATAGCTTTTTAAAGGTGTGTATGTTGGTTTTATGAATTCAATTTTATAGTTTACTGGAGTTTTTGTCAGTTTTTTCAAGTATGAAGACAATTTTTAACATTAAAAAGCACAGATCTTTCCATGATAGTTACTACAATATAAAACATAACACAGAAAATGTGTAAGAGATATAGAATGTAGTATGAAATAACCAGGCAGGGAAATTTTATCAATGTGTAAATTGTGCAACAGTGTTCTATGGCATATTGTTGGTTAATGATCATGTTATAAAAATCAAAATGCATACATAAAATATTTTTAAAACAAATAACAGAAGGAATGGTTGTATATTTTGTTGACAAAGATAGTAAAGTTATACATTGTATTGCCATTTATAATTGCCTTTATTTACATTATAATTATTTTTTATATTGTTCTTTTGCCTCTGTTTTTATTCATGTGTGTATCCTCTTCCTAGTTTTCCCATATTTCTTTGAATTTTTCAGGTCTGCTATTTCTTTTTTTTTTTTTGCTGAGGCAATTGAGGTTAAGTGACTTGCCCAGAGTCACACAGCTAGGGCATGTTAAGTGTCTGAGACCAGATTTGAACTCAGGTCCTCCTGACTTCAGGGCTGGTGCTCTATCCACTATGCCACCTAGCTGCCCCAGGTCTGCTATTTCTTAATAATACCTATATAATAATAACTTTATGTAATGGATAGAAAAATAAATTTTACAATGATTATTTTTAGTAATAGTTAATGGGAAATTATTATGAACCCCAGAGACTTTGGTTAGTAAATATTTACCTGTATGCTAAGCAAATTCTGCTTATCCCAATATTTCTGTTTGTGATTTTCCAAGTACATCTTTATTTGTTGTTGTTTTAATCACTGTTTAGTGTATTGCAAGTTGCTATGCTTGGTAAAAATTAAAAAAAAAACAAAACTGAAAAACCAAGTTAAATGGAACAATTTGAAGTATGACTATTGCTCATACCCTTCAAGGGCTCTCATCAAACTTCAGAGGTCCATCTCAAAGTGGACTGAGAGTACTGCTAGTGTTTACTCATTCACAGTGTCTGTTTGATATATTATTCTGTTTATAGCTTTATAAATTAATCTTTTTTATCACAATTTTAAGTTTGTCTACACCAAAACCAATCTTTGTTAATCTTTTCAAATTCTGGTCAAAGTCTACTAGAAAATACCTATAGCAAGAGGCAAACAATCAATTATTCAAACAGTATGAGCATGAGGAAAAATAGAAGACACATAATGAAACTAATTCTCTATAGAATAAGATTTGTTAGTTGCTATTGTATAGAGGCATTTAAAGATTATTTATTTAAACACTTTAATAATGTCAGCCTTCATTTCAGGAAAAATGTAGTGGAAATGTAAATATTTTATAAAAGAAGGACATTATTGAAATAGTGGGTTATTTAATTATTTAATAATCAAGAATATTCATATGGCCTATTCTCACACATATTGAGCTTTACCTTCACTTTTGTGTCTGTGTGTGTGTGTGTTTTTAATTAAAAGCTTTTTATTTACAAAACATATGAGTGATTTTTCTACATTGACCTTTGAAAAAACTTTTTTTTTCCAAGCTTTTCCCCTTCTTCCCCCGTCCCCCACCCCTAGATGACAGGTAATCTAATACATGCTAAATATGATAAATTATATGACAAATCCAATATATGTATACATATCTATACAGTTATCTTACTGCACAAGAAACATCAGATCTAGAAAGAGAAGAAAAAAAAAACAGCCTAAGAAGGAACACAAAATACATGGAAATATTCACAGAAAGCATTAAAATGCTGTGTTGTGGTCCACACTCAGTTCCCACAGGCCTCTCTCTGGATGTATATGACTATCTTCATCTCTGAACAATAGGAACTGGTTTGAATTACATCATTGTTGAAGAGAACCATGTCCATCAGAATTGATCATCATATAGTCTTGTTGCAGTGTATAATGTTCTCCTGATTCTGCTGATTTCACTCAGCATCAGTTCATGCAAGTCTCTCCAGGCCTCTTTAAAATCACCCTGCTGGTTGTTTCTTACAGAACAATAATATTCCATAACTTTCATATACCATAATTTATTCAGCTATTCTCCAATTGATGGGCATCCTTTCAATTTCTAGTTTTTTGCCACTACAAAAAGGACTGCCACAAACATTCTTGCACATGTGGGGCCCTTTCCTTCCTTTAAAATCTCTTTGGGATATAGGCCCAGTAGAAACACTGCTGGGTCAAAGGGTATGCACATTTTGATAGCTTTTTGAGCATAGTTCCAAATTGCTCTCTAGAATGGTTGGATCTGTTTCAGTACCATGTCTGTATCATAAAAGGAGTTTGGTAGGAGTCCTTCATTCTCTATTTTTTCAAATAGTTTATATAATATTGGAGTTAATTGTTCTTTAAATGTTTGGTAGAATTCACATGTAAATCCATCTGGTCCTGGGGATTTTTTCTTAGGGAGTTGATTAATGACTTGTTCTATTTCTTTTTCTAAAATGGGACTATTCAAGTAATTTATTTCCTCTTCTGTTAATCTGGGCAATCTATATTTTTGTAGATATTCCTCCATTTCACTTAGGTTATCAAATTTATTGGCATACAGTTGGGCAAAGTAACTCCTGATTATTGCTCTAATTTCCTCTTCATTGGTGGAAAGTTCTCCCTTTTCATTTTTGAGACTAACAATTTGATTTTCCTCTTTCCTTTTTCTAATCAAATTAACTAGAGGTCTATCTACTTTGTTGGTTTTTTCATAAAACCAACTTTTAGTCTTATTAATTAATTCAATAGATTTTTTACTTTCAATTTTACTAATCTCTCCTTTTATTTTTAGGATTTCCAGTTTGGTATTTGATTGGGGGTTTTTAATTTGTTCTTTCTCTAGCTTTTTTAGTTGCAAGCCCAATTCATTGATTTTCTCTTTCTCTGTTTTATGCAAATAAGCATCTAGAGATATAAAATTTCCCCCTACTACCGCTTTGGCTGTATCCCACAAATTTTGGTATGTTGTCTCATTATTGTCATTTTCTTGGATGAAATTAGTAATTGTGTCTGTAATTTGCTGTTTCACCCATTCATTCTTTAGGATAAAATTATTTAGTTTCCAAATGGTTTTTGGTCTATTTTCTCCTGGCCTTATATTGCATGGAATTTTTATTCCGTCATGATCTGAAAAAAAATACATTTATTATTTCTGCCTTCCTGCATTTGATTTTGAGGTTTTTGTGTCCTAACACATGGTCAATTTTTGTTTAAGTTCCATAGACTCCTGCGAAGAAAGTAAACACCTTTCTGTCTCCATTTAATTTCCTCCAAAGATCTATCATACCTAACTTTTCTAACATTTTGTTTACCTCCTTAACTTCTTTCTTATTTATTTTGTGGTTTGATTTATCAAGTTCTGAGAGAGGGAGGTTGAGATCCCCTACTATTATAGTTTTACTGTCTATTTCTTCTTGCATCTCTCTGAACTTTTCCTCTAGTAATTTCCATGCTATACCACTTGGTGCATATATGTTTAGTATTGATATTGCTTCATTGTCTATGGTACCTTTTAGGAAGATATAATTTCCTTTTTTGTCTCTTTTAATTAGGTCAATCTTTGCTTTTACTTGGTCAGAGATCAGGATTGCTACCCCTGCTTTTTTTTGTTCACCTGAAGCATAATAGATTCTGCTCCAGCCTTTTACCTTCACCCTGTATGTATCTCTATGTTTTAGGTGTGTTTCTTGTATACAACATATTGTTGGATTCTGGTTTTTAATCCACTCTGCTATCTGCTTCTGCTTTATGGGGGAGTTCATTCCATGCACATTCACAGTTAAAATAATTAATTCTGTATTTCTTGCCATCTTATTTACCCTAGCTTATGCTTTTATCTTTCTTATCCCCTTTCCCTCCTCCCTACTATTTTGCTTTTGATAACCCCTTCCCTCAAACAATCCTTACCCTTTAGAGCCCCACCCACCCCTTTTTTCCCCCTTTCCCTCCGTTTTCCTTATAAGTACATCTATTATTCCCTCAGAGCCAAATCTGATGAGATGGAGATTAACCCAATTCTCATTTCCCTCCTTTTTTCCCCCTCAATCATAATAGGTTTTCTTTGCCTCTACATGTGATGTAATTTCCCTTATTTTACCTCCTTTTCCTCTTCATCCAGTGTTATCCCTTTTCTACCTCTAATTTCTTTTTCAGTTTATCATATCATAATAATCATAAAATCACAATGATCATATAATAATAATCTTAATGTAATAATAGATTCATAAAATCAACCCTCATTCTATAGGTATCTATAACATAAATATATTTCTCAAAACTTTTTTTTTCATTGCCTTTTTATGTTTCTCTTGTTTTCTGTGTTTGTAGATCAAATTTTTTGTTCAGTTCTGGTATTTTCAGTAGAAATAGGTGAAATTCTCCTATATCATTGAATGACCATCTTCTTCCCTGGAAGATAATGCTCATTATAGCTGAATAACCTATTCTTCACTGTAATCCAAGTTCCTTTGTCCTTCAGAATATCTGATTCCAGGCCCTTTGATCCTTCAAAGTAGAAGCTGCTAGGTCCTGTGTGATCCTAATTGTGGCTCCTCGATATTTAAATTGTTTCTTTCTGGCTTTACCTTCACTTCTGGTAAATTAATGTGAGTGTATGTGTGTGTATTATCATGCTTACATGTTTCTATGTGTATACATTTTTCTGTAGATGATGAAAAAGGAGGAGGTAATTTGTCCTTTCCTTATTAGAATATGAATAGACTCTTATAAGCTAGTTGCAAAAGGTAATTAATTTTCCCCTAGGAGATCACTAAGATAAATAGCTGATGAAAGGCTAGCTTACACAAGTGACTTTATAGTGGCCAACACATGAGATATTTCATGGACATATTCATGGCCAGAGATGTTCATGAATGTTCAAAAAATACCTGCTTGATGGCTGACCATTCCAACAAAGCAAATAAAAGACAGCTGTATAGAACACCAGAGGAGAGCAGTGGACTAGAAACTAGACTTGAAATACTAAAGATCTAAATTCAAGTCACAGCTTGATTTTTTAATACTATTATTGAATCACTAATAACTTATTCAGTCTCTGTTTTCACAGGGAAAATGAAGATAACAATACTTCAAATTGCTTACCTCACAAGATTGTTATGAGGATAAATTGAAGTAATGTATGATAGAAAGCAAACTTAATGTAACATAAAAAGCTCTATATGTGGAATTGGGAGACAAGAACAAATTTCAGCTTTTCTATTTATTAGTTCTAGCCTTGAGTAAGTCAACTTACCTTTTCTGAAATTTCACATCTATTAAATGAGCATGATATATAGCTATGCTATCTAACTCAAAGAAATCATTAGTATGAAAGTTTTAAAGTACTGTACAACTTTACTTAAGCCTTGGAAAAGATGGGTAGAAATTATATGTGACTTCAAGGTTTTCTTTCAATTCTGAATCTAGGATTCTATGACTATGATTATTTTAAAATGTTAGATAAAGCTTTCTGGAGAATCACCTAAAAATTGGACTGTGACATTTGGGAAGACCATTACCTTGCATTTTCAGAGATAAAGACAAAGTGGAATGAGATAACAATACAGTTAGTAGTGTGGGATTCATGTAGCAGATGGTGTTCTGATATTTTCAAATTCATCATCACAGTAACCTAATTCAACAAAGTGATTTGGTAGAAAAAGCAGTGAATCTGGATGAAAAGATTGAAGTTAAATGCCTACTCTGCCACTAAACGAAGTCTTCTGCTTTTGAGGTCTGTCTTCAACCCAAATCAATTCTGCTTTCTAGATCTGAGTTTTCTTATCTACAAAGTGAGGGTCTTTTGTAAAGTTCCTTCCAAGACTCAATATATGACTCTGATAAGAACATAGGTATTAAAATATTCATCTTGCTCTAATCCTTGTAAACTTAAACAATTATAATAAATGGATTAACTTGAAAGATATCTAAGGACTTTTCTAGCCCACAATTTCTGATCCTATGATAATAGAAAAGTCTAAATATCTTCAAGTACTGATATAATGAATCTTTTTTAGGAAAAAAAAACACAATACTCCCACCAAAGATGGGATTATGAAAATCAAAGCTGGACTGACATAGTGTTATTTTGCTGAGCTAAGGAGGTAAGATAGGACTACTTTTTTCTTTTGAATAGCACTCTTAACAGAATGCATTTTTTAATATTTTTTTTATTAAAGCTTTTTATTTGTGTAACATATGTATGGGTAGTTCCCCAGCATTGATCTTTACAAAGCTTTCCATTACAAATTTTACCCCCAGTCCCCTCCTCTCCCCTAGATGGCAGGAAGTCCACTACATGTTAATAATGTTGAAATACTTGACAAGTTATGCAAGAAAAATCCTATCAACAAGAAAAAAAAAAGAAAATCAGAGAAAGGCAACACCATGCAAAAAAATATCAATAGAGATCATGAAAATGTTACGTTGTGGTCCATATTTCACATCCCTCTCTCTGGGTGTATATTGTTTTCTTCAGTGAACAATTGGAACTGGTTTGAGACAATTCTTTGTTGCAGAGAGCCATGTCCATCAGAATTGATCATCATATAGTATTGTTGTTGCTGTGTATAATGATCTCCTGGTTCTGCTTGTTTGACAGCATCAGAATGCATTTATAAAGAAATATATTCAATTTCATTTTCTTCCTTTAAAATGCATCAAAGAACAAGAGTATATGTAACAGATTCTCATAGATTCTTAGAAGCTAATTACTCACTTTGTTGAATCTGTGATATCAAATAGGTACAATCTTTGCCTATCAATATCCTAATATTTATCTTGTCACACATACTATTAATACTAGTAATTTTTGTATTCTCACTTGATAGAGGACCCCCTCCCCACTTCCTAAAAATTGCATATCTGTCCTAGCTATGCTTAGAGTATGAAGTGAGCTCATTCAATGAGGCTTGATGTTGATCTCCAAATGGACTTTGAAGATGCCTTTGGAATATACATTATGAAATATTTTTAAAGTAGCATAACCCGGTAAATTGCTTCCTGGTTGAAAGAGACTTAAAGCCAAGGCTCACTTACCTCTGGATGAAAAAAAAACATAACTGACATTTATCTAGAATCAATAATATTAGCATATATATTAGTATCCCTATCTAGAAATGAGGGAATAGAAGCTCAGAAATTAAGGACTTGAAAAGATATGAACAATTTTCAGATGATGAAATTAAAACTATTTCTAGTCATATGAAAAGATGCTCCAAATCACTATTGATCAGAGAAATGCAAATTAAGACAACTCTGAGGTACCACTATACACCTGTCAGATTGGCTAAAATGACAGGAAAAGATAATCATGAATGTTGGAGGGGATGTGGGAAAACTGGGACACTAATACATTGTTGGTGGAATTGTGAATAGATCCAACCATTCTGGAGAGCAATTTGGAATTATCCTCTAAAAGTTGTCAAACTGTGCATACCCTTTGACCCAGCAGTGTTTCTATTGGGCTTATAACCCAAAGAGATCTTAAAGAAAGGAAAGAGACCCACATGTGCAAAAATGCTTGTGGCAGCCCTTTTTATAATGGCTAGAAACTGGAAACTGAATGAATACCCATATTGGAGAATGGCTGAATAAATTATGGTATATGAATGTTATGGAATATTATTGTTCTATAATAAATGACCAGCAGGATGATTTCAGAGAGGCCTGGAGAGACTTGCATGAACTGATGCTGAGCGAAATGAGCAGAGCCAGGAGATCATTATACACAGCAACAAGACTATATGATGATCAATTTTGATGGACATGGCTCTCTTCAACAATGAAATGTTTCAAAGCAGTTCCAATTGTTCAGTGAAGAAAGTCACATATACCCAGAGAGAGGGATATGAAATGTGGACCACAACATAACATTTCCATGCTCTCTATTGATGTTTGCTTGCATTGTGTTTCCTTTCTCGGATTTTTTTTTGTAGTTATGATTTTTCTTGCACAACAATAAGTGTGGAAATATGTATACATATATTCGATTTGTCAAGTATTTTAACATAATTAACATGTAGTAGCTATCCTGCTATCTAGGGTAGGGGTGGGGGCTAGGTGAGGGAAATTTGTAATGGAAAGCTTTGCAAGGGTCAATGTTGAAAAATTACCCATACATATGTTTTGCAAATAAAAAGATTTAATTAAAAAAAGAAGAAGAAGAAGAAGAAAAATAAATTAAGGACTTGATCATGATGACTGAGGTAGTGTCAGAAATATTATTGAGGAGGGCAGAGCCAAGATGAGGGAGTACAGACACCACTCTCTGTGACCTCCTTTGACCTTTCTCTCAAACCAATGGCAGATTAAGTCTCTGAACTGATTTTGTAGTCAAAGCACCCCTAAATATTTGGAATACAACATATCCTCAGAAGAAGTTACCCTGTTTCAAACAGGCAGCGAGACAGTCTGCCTAATGGAGACCATAGAGTGGGGAGACTGAGGCAGAAAGCTGGGCCAGGACTCAGAGTGCGGCAATTTCTAAACAACTGAAAAGTGTCTGTGGCTACTCTGCCCCTGTTACAAGCAGGTGGTTTGGCAGATCTGCCTTTTGTATAAGGTAGATTGTAAACCACTGAGAACACCAGACCTGGCCAAAATTTCCAAGCACCAGAAGTCAATCAGCTGAACTGCCATAGGTCAAATTAAAGCAGCTGAACCTACATTGGTCTGAACAGATCTCAAGCCTTAAAAAATGAATTAAAAACCCCAAAAAGAACAGCTTTTATGGAGAGTAAGAAGAACAGACCTTAGACCTTGAGGTGCCTAAAATTAAAGCAAATCCAGAGGAAGCTGTGAAGGGAAACACAACCTGGTCCCTATTTCACAAGTCTTTCCTGGAAGACTGTCAAAAGAGAGGAAAGGAAATGAGATAATTACAAGAAGGAATGGACAAGACATGTAATGCCCTACAAAGGTGATATGAAAAAAACACCAATTCACTGAAAAGCAAAATTGGTGAAATGGAAAAAGTATGCAATGAACAAAAAAAATTCAATTGGCCAATTACAAAAGGAACTAAAAAAAGGTAACTGAAGAAAATAATACACTAAAAATTAGAATGGAATAAATGGAAATGTCTAAATCAATAAGACTTCAAGAATCAGTCATACAAAAACAAAAAAATGAAAAAAATAGAAGAAAATGTGAAATATCTCCTAGGAAAAACAACTGACCTGGAAAATAGATCTAGGAGAGACAATTTAAGATTTATGGGACTTACTGAAAGCCAAGATGAAACCATCTTACAGGAAAGCATAAAAGAAAACTGCCCTGATGTTTTATAATCAGAAGGTTAAATAGCCATCAAAAGAATTCACTGATCACCTCCTGAAAGAGACCCCAAAATTAAATCCCCAAGGCATATCGTGGCTAAAATTCAGAACTATCACACCAAGGAAAAGATATTGCAAGTAGACAGAAAGAAAAAATATCAACTTCCACCCTAAAAGATGGAAGGGACTGTAATCTGATATTCCAAAAGGCAAAGGAGTCTGTAATACAGCCAAAAATAAGCTATCCAGATAAAATGAGCATTATCTTTCAGGGAAGAAGATGGATATTTAATGATATAGGTGAATTTCACCTATTTCTAATGAAAAGACCAGATCTGAACAAAAAATTTGACCTCCAAACACAGACTCAAGAGAAGCAAAAAAAAGGAAGAACTCTTGAGACCTATATTTATGTTATGGGTATACTTAGAGAATGCAGGTATAATTTGATTTTATTTTGATAATATGAAAAAGAAACCAGAAGTAGAAAGGGGATCAAACTGGAAAAAGAGGAAAGAGAAGGTAAAATAAGGGAAATTACATCTTACAAAGAGGCAAAGAAAACCTTATATTATTATTATGATTATAATTGAGGGAAAGAAAAGAGAGGGAGAACATTACTCTCATCAGATTTGGCTCTATGAGAGAATATGAAATATATTTGGTTTCACAGAGAAACTTGTCCCACTTTATAGGGAAGTGGGAAGGAAAGGGGTAAAGAAAGGAAAAGACTAATAGAAGGGAAAATAGAAGAATTAGTGGAAAGGGATAAAAAAGGGGGAGGGACTCTAAAGGGGGAGGACTGTTTGAGGGAGATGGCCATCAAAAGCAAAATACTGTGGAGGAGGGAAGGAGGAAAGGGAAGAGAAAAACATAAATTTGGGTAAATAAGATAGCACGAAATATAGAATTAGTTATTTTAACTGTGAATGTGAATGGGATTAACTCTCCCATAAAACAGAAGCAGATAGGAGACTGGATTAAAAGCCAGAATCCTCCCATATGTTGTTTGCAAGAAACACCTAAAGCATAGTGATACATACAGAGTGAAGTTAAAGGGCTGGAACAGAATTTATTATGCTTCAGATCAACAACAAAAAAGCAGGGGTAGCAATCATGATCTCAGATCAAATAAAAGTAAAGAAACATCTAATTAAAAAAGACAAGAAGGAAAATATATTTTACTAAAGGGTGCCATAGATAATGAAGCAATATCAAAACTAAACATATATGCACCAGGTGATATAGCATCCAAATTCCTAGAAAAGTTAAGAAAGATGCAAGAAGAAAGAGACAGCAGAACTATACTAGTGCATTATCTCAACATTGCTATCTCAGAACTAGATAAATTGAACAACAAAACAAATAAGAAAGAAATGAATGAGGTAAACAAAATGCTATAAAAGTTAGATATGGTAGATCTTTGGAAAAAATTGGAGACAAAATGGAGTTTACTTTTTTCTCAGAGGTTCATGGAACTTATGCAAAAAATTGACCATGTGTTAGGGCATAAAACCTCAAAATCAAATGCAGAAATGCAGAAATAAAAAACGCATTTTTTCAGATCATTATGCAATAAAAATCACATGCAATATAAGGGAAGGATAAAATAGACCAAAGGTTAATTGGGAATTAAATAATCTAATCTTAAAGAATTAATGAGTGAAACAGCAAATCATACACACAATCAATGATTTCATCCAGGAGAATGGCAATAATGAGACAACACAACAAAATTTGGGGAGGTACAGCCAAAACAGTTATAAGGGGAAATTTTACATCTCTAGATGCTTATTTGCATAACATAGAGAAAGAGATCAATGAATTGGCTTACAACTAAAAAGCTTGAAAAAGAACAAATTAAAAGCCCTCAATTAAATACCAAATTTGAAATTCTAAAAATAAAAGGGGAGATTAATAAAATTGAAAATAAGAAAACTATTGAATTAATAAATAAAACTGAGTTGGTTTTATGAAAAAAAAAACAAAATAGATAAACCTTTAGTTAATTTAATTAGAAAAAAGAAAGAAGAAAATCAAATTGTTAGTCTCAGAAATGAAAAGGGAAAACTTCCCACCAATGAAGAGGAAATTAGAACAATGATTAGGAATTATTTTGCCCAACTTTATGCCAATAAATTTGATAATCTAAATGAAATGAAGGAATATCTACAAAAATATAGATTGCCCAGGTTAACAGAAGAGAAAATAAATTATTTATATAGCCCCATTTTAGAAAAAGAAATAGAACAAACTCTCAATGAACTCCCTAAGAAAAAATCCTTAAAATATCCTTAAAATGATCAGTAGAATTTATTTAACATCATCAGCAAGCATCATATGTAATAGGCACAAACTAGAACGATTCCCTACACAATCCAGAGTGAAACAAGGGTACCCATTATTACCATTACTATTCAATATTGTATTAAAAATGTTAGCTTTGGCAATAAGAGAAGAAAAAGAGGTTACAGGAATTAGAGTAAGTCATGAGGAAACCAAATTATCACTCTTTGCAGATGATATGATGGTATACTTACAAAACCCTAGAGACTCAACTAAAAACTACTAGAAACAATTCACAGCTTTAGCAAAGTTGCAGGATACAAAATAAATCCACATAAATTATCAGCATTTTTATATATTACCAACAAAGTCCACCAGCAAGAGATGCAAAAAGAAATTCCATTCAAAATAACTGTTGATAGTATAAAATATTTGGGAATCTATCTGCCAAGGGAAAGTCAGGAACTGTATGAACAAAATAGACCTAATCATCTGGAAATATATCAAGTGCCCATGGGTAGGCTGAGCTAATATAATAATAATAAAAATAGTAACAAAAATAAAAATGCTACCTAAATTAATATACTTATTTAGTGCCATACCAATCAAACTACCAAGAAATTATTTTGCAGAGCTGGAAAAAATAACAGCAAAGTTTATCTGAAAGAACAAAAGGTCAAGAATTTCAAGGGAATTAATGAAAAAAATGCTGATGAGGGTGGCCTAGTTGTGCCACATCTAAAACTATATTATAAAGCAATAGCCATCAAAACCATTTGATTATGGCTAAGAAATAAAGTAGTCGATCAATGGAAAAGGATAGGATCACAGGAAAAACTAAGCAATAACTATAGCAATCTAGGGTTTGACAAATCCAAAGATCCCAGCTTTTGGGATAAGAACTCACTATTTGACAAAAACTGCTAAGAAAATTGGAAAAGTATTATGGAAGAAATTAGGGCTTGACTCACACCTAACACCACATACCAAGATAAGATTTAAATGTGTTCATGATTTAGATATAAAGAGTGATATTATAAAAAAATTAGAGGAACATAGGATAGTTTACCTCTCAGATCAGTGAAGAAGGAAGAAATTTGTTTACAAAGAGGAACTGGAACATTTAACTGAACACTAGATAGATAATTTTGATTATATTAAGTTAAAAAGTTTTTATCCCAACAAAACTAATGCAGATAAGATTAAAAGGGAAGCAATAAATTGGGAAATCATTTTTACATTTAAGGGTTCTGATAAAGGCCTCATTTCTAAAATATATAGAGAACTGACTCAAATTTGTAAGTATTCAAGTCATTCTCCAATCAATAAATGGTCAAAGGATATGAATAGAAAATTTTCAGATGAAGAAATTAAAACTATCTCTAATCATATAAAAAGGTGTTCTAAATTTCTGTTGATCAGAGACATGCAAATTAAGATAACACCGAGATACCACTATACACAAGTCAGATTGCCTAAGATGACAGGAAAAGATAACAAATGTTGGAGGAGACATGGAAAAACCGGGACACTGATACATTGTTGGTGGAATTGTGAATGGATCCAACCATTCTGGAGAGCAATTTGGAATTATGCTCAAAAAGTTTTCAAACTGTGCATACCCTGTGATCCAGCAGTGTTTCTATTGGGCTTATATCCCAAAGAGATCTTAAAAAAAGGAAAGGGAACCACAAGTGCAAAAATGTTTGTGGCAGCTCTTTTTGTAGTGGCTAGAAACTGGAAACTGAAGGGATGCCCATCAATTGGAGAGTGGCTGAATCAATTATGGTATATGAATGTCATGGAATATTATTGTTCTGTAAGAAAGGACCAACAAGATGATTTCTGAAAAGTCTGGAGAGACTTACATGAACTGATGCTAAGTGAAATGAGCAGAACAGGAGATCATTATACATGGAAACAACAAGACTATATGTGATCAATTCTGATGGACATGGCTGTCTTCAACAATGAAATGCTTCAAACCAGTTCCAATTGTTCAATGATGAAGAAAGCCATATACCCCCAGGCCTGTGGGATCTACATGTGGTCCACAACATAGCATTTTCATTCTTTCTGTTGATGTTTGCTTGCATTTTGTTTTCCTTCTCAGGTTTTTTGGTTTTTTATTTTTTTTTCTTGTAGATCTGATCTTCCTTGTACAGCAAGATAACTGTATAAATATGTACATATATTCAATTTGTCATATATTTTAACATAATTAACATGTATTGGACTACCTGCCCTCTAGGGGAGGAAGTGGGGGGAAGGAGAGGAAAATTTGGAAAAGAAGACTTTTCAAGGGTCAATGTTGAAAAATTAACCATGCTTATGTTTTGCAAATAAAAAGCTTTAATAAAAAAAGTGTTATTGAAATACAAATCTTTCATTAGTCCAAATTTACCACATTTCCTCAAGAATACACAAAACACATGTCTACATAGATGCATGTATGTATATATGTGCATGCACATATATTCATACATACATACAAATAATATATGTGTGTATAATATATGCAATATATACATATATCTACATGTGCAAAGTCTTTCTTTAGATATCTTATTTCAACTAGGATTCAGAGAAAATCTTGGCAACCAAACGATAGGATTAAGAAGCTAAGAACTCATAATTCTTCCTTTAGATTTATCCTACCAGCCTTAGGGGAGGAGGAGTCAGGAGGGTAGAGATAATGTTAATTTTTAATAGTTCCTTAAACATGTTAATTTTGGGTGTTGGAGTTGTTCACTCATCTTCCTACTGTGGATAAAAAAGATTCTTTGATAGCATGGAAAATAATCAGATAACTTGGAACCTTTACCCACCAGCAATGCAGGTCTAGTGAAAAGAAGGTAATATATGATTTTGGAGGTAATTACAAAAATATATGACCCAAGTCTATGGATTAGGAAGGCTATCTTATACAAAGCAAAGGGGGAATGTTAATTATTGGATAGAGATTTGATATAGAAGAATTCTTAAAGGTAGTTCAACACCATTATTTTTTTATTTTTTTTTATTAAAGCTTTTTATTTGCAAAACACATGCATGGGTAATTTTTCAACATTGATCCTTGCAAAGCTTTCGTGTTACAAATTTTTCTCTCCTCGCCACCTTCTCCCTTAGATGGCAGGTAGTCCAATACATGTTAATTATGTTAAAATATTTGATAAATTCAATATATGTATACGTATTTATACAGTTATCTTGCTGTACAAGAAAAAAAAATGGATCTATAAGAAAAAAAAAACCTGAGAAGGAAAACAAAATGCAAGCAAACATCAACAGAAAACATGAAATTGTTAGGTTGTGGTCCACACTCAGATCCCACAAGCTTCTTCTCTCTGGGTGTAGATGACTTTCTTCATCATTGAACAATTGGAACTGGTTTGAAACATTTCATTGTTGAAGAGAGCTATGTTCATCAAAATTGATCATCGTATAGTTTTTTAACACCGTTAATTTTTGAGATAGAGGAGCATCAGAGAGCTTATGTGGATCTATCAAAGGGCACACAGGTTGTAAAACATATTGTCTAAATTCAAGCTTAAATCCTCTGATTCCAAACTCAATTCTCTTAACTTCACTACATATTTCATTTATTAAGAAGTAAATTGCTTTTCTGACCCTAACATTATATTGCTTTTTGCAAGTTCCTATGATTTATTGCATCTTTTAAAATATCCAACTTCTATTCAAAATTTTCCTATTTGAATGTGAACTAAAATTAACTGTATATATATATATACATACTATATATAACCTATATTTGTCAATGTGTTATAGATAAACAAATATTTATAAAATCTACATTGAATCCATAGAAATTTACTTTTTAGAATAAATGTAGAATTATTAATCCTATTTTCCATCCCTCAGTTTTATTTATTTATTTATTTTCATTTCTCTAACAACTTTTGGTTGCTGTACTTTTGGTAGCTGTAGGGTAATAAGCAGACATACACAGTTTAATGTCTGTAAAAGTGTAAAAATCTGTAAAATATAATAATGTGAATACAAAATCATTTATTAAAACATTTCATTTTTATCTACCCTTTTATTATCACAAAGAAAATTGTTAGGGGATAGTGATTGGATTTCAATGTACTAAACATGATACAATGCACAGTTTAGGTACTAAGTAATAAATAATACTGTTTAGTATTAGTTGCCATTCCAGGATTATTTTTAGTTTAGCAGAAATGGTTTTGCTAACATTGAATGAACAATGTAATTAATCACATGTGCATGAAGAAAGGACAAGTCAAAGCAAAGATTTCCATCCTTCATTTGTAGTTCATGAGTTCTAACTTGTAGCATATTAGTGAAACATTTCTGGGTCACTTGGTACTGGTGTTTTCTGGAGGTAAGAGTGAGACCAATAAATAAAAGTTGAGTGGTTAATTTAAAATTAGGTATATCATATTACTTTGGACAGAATATTTTATTTTCACAGTTCATATTTGCCATGGGACAGCTAGATGATGTAGTGGATAGAGTACTAGGCCTGAAGTCAGAAAGACTCATGTTCTAGAGTTCAAATCTGGGCTCGCATGCTTACCAGCTGTGTGATCCTGGGCAAGTCACTTAATCCTGTTGGCCTAATTTTCCTCATCTGACAAATGAGATACAGAAAGAAATGGCAAATCATTCCATTATCTTTGCCAAGAAAACTCCATTTGTGTCATGAAGAGTTAATGATAAATGAAAAATAAATGAACAATAGTTGGACCAGTAATGAGAGCAATATGTCCAGCGATAAGGAAAATTCCAGTATGTTAGCATATTACAATATTTATTATGTGATACATATAGAAGAAAATTTTACATTCTTTGTAAAATTTCATGAAAGGACTGATGACCTCTAAGCAATATGGACAAAACCCGTTATTTTATTGGATAAGACAATCAAATGAGCTAATTTTCCCCAGTAAAACAGGTCTACATCTTCTATTAAATTCACAGTCAACATTACTGAGACATTAAATTTCTTTTTCAAGGTCATCAGCATATGTTAGAAACAAGAATTTGAGCCAAGTATATCTGGCCTCCAGGCTAAATCTCTAACTACTACATGACAAAGCCTCTCATAATTTATTTAGAAGAAAAAAATATACTGAAGAAAACTACTTCTTAAAAAATAGACCTGAAAAATGGAAAGAGAACAATTCCTTAAAAATGGAATTGAAGAAATGGAAAAAAAATCCAATAAACAAAGCAACTCATTTAAAAGTTCAATTGGCCAAATTCGAAAGCTAAAAAAAAAGCTAACTGAAGGAAATAATTCACTAAAAATTAGCACTGAATAAATGCAAATGACTCAATGATACATCCAGAATCAGTAAAAAAAAAAACAAATTAAAAAAAATGGAAGAAAATGTAAAATATGTGTTTGGAAAAATAACTAACCTGGAAAATAGATCCAGGAGAGACAATCTAAAAATTATTGGGCTACCTGAAAACCATGATGAAAAAGAGAGCCTGGACAACATCTTTCAAGAAATCAAGGAAAATATATATGATTTAAAAACCAATGATTGGCAGAGGAAAAGAAAAGTAGTAAATTGTGTAGATGAATTCTTCTTAGGAACTATTGTTGCACTTCACATGATGAGCTGCCTGATGCTTCTGACAACTGATTTCACTGTATCTCTTGATACTAAATATTATAGTGATGGATATTATGTGGGAGGAGAAAAAAACTAGATTTGTTTCTAAAGCAATTAGGAGCGGGACAAAGGATCAGATGCAATGAATACAGTTAATAATAAAGAAAATATAACTTATTTATAGAAAACTGGTTCAGTTTCTAATATCTAATATTCTAATAAAATATTCCTATTTAATGAAAGCAAAATATTCATTATGACATAATTATCATGTAAAGAAATCCTCAAAAATAAGGTCATAAAAATAAATAAAAAAATAATAATAAAGTAGGATGTTATCTAATTATCACAGAGTCATGGTGAAAGTGGATTGTTCTTAATGTAGAACAATTGAGTTGAATATAGTACTTTATAATGATTCCCACTTTGAACCAATTTCTCATACTACATATTATTTGCTCCATCATATTTTTTTCAGGTCACAGAATCAGATGAAAGTTCACATAACAAAAATTAGAGCAATTAGCAATTTATTTGGCAACTAGAACCAATCTTTGTATTCTTTTTTGGAACTTTATGTATACCTCATTTGAACTGCCCTTATGTTAGTGCTTAGGTACTCTTTCTTTTAATATAGATCTAAATTCTTCCATGATTTCTTATTTTGTTCAATTCTTGGACTTTTATTTTTCCACAAATTTTCATGGAAGATGCATTGAACACTTTACACTGGAAGGAGTTAAGGCTATGGAGACGTATAGACCATAAATTTAAATATCACCTCTGCTGCTAACCATCTTGTGAATTTGGATAAATAATTTAACCTGTTGGGACTTCAATTTTCTTGAGGATAAGATTAGATGATCTTTAAGGAATCTGAAATCTAAAACTCTAATTAATTGTATTTACCAATGCAGCCATTGAACAATATTTTTTTTCACCTTTCATATTTACTCCATAATTGCTTTAGCTTTTCCTTCCCCCAACCATGTTTATCATGTATGAATAAGTGCATGAATTCAGGAGCTATTTTGGGGTGCATTTTATTAAACACTAAAAAACAAGTTCTATATAATTCATTAATATGTAAAACACACCTTACAAAAGATTAAAATAAAAATTAATGTGAAGGATTATGTGTTTGATTTTACCTGAATTAATCCTATACTTCCCAATGTAAAATGTCTAGAAAGGCAATTTAGAAAGACCTTTAGATTATACTTTTGAGACTGAATAGTGTTTTATGTGTCCTTCCCAATACAGGTATGGGTCACAAAAATAAAAGCTTTTCCTTCCACATAATACCTGCTCCACAATTTCAGAAAACCTCAAAGGCCTCTGTAATGAAAAAAGGCTTTGAATGTGGTGTTTAGATTTGTCTCGAAGTGTATGAAGGCCTGTCAAGCATAAGAGGTTTAGACTTATTCTGATTTGATCTAGTGATCAGAATTAGGAATAGGTGTCACTTAGGGGTCACTAGGAGCCACAGTGGATAGAGTGCTGTGGTTGGAGTCAGAAAGACACTCATTTTTGCGAGTTCATCCAGCCTCAAATACTTATTAGATAAGCATTTACATGACTTTGACTTACTACTCAGCTGTAAAATGAACTGAAGAAAGAAATGTCCAACCATTCCAGTATCTTTGCTAAGAAAACACCAAATGAGATCATGAAGAGTCAGGCACTACAGAAGCAACTGGACAACAGCAAAAGTTTTCACTTATAGTGAAGCAGACATAGGCAGAAAAAAAGAAAACAATGCAACCATT
Source organism: Myrmecobius fasciatus (assembly GCA_023553655.1). NCBI lineage: Eukaryota > Metazoa > Chordata > Mammalia > Dasyuromorphia > Myrmecobiidae > Myrmecobius > Myrmecobius fasciatus. Next base: position 74,754 of record JAJPUD010005608.1, read on the forward strand.
GTTGCATCAAAACTATTTTAAAATAAATCCACATTTAAGAGGAGATGGCCAAATACTCTGACATTTATGAAGAAGTTTATATTATGTTATATTATATTATATTCTCTTTCTATAGCATTTTAAGATTTCCTACTAGGCCACAATGAGTTTGGGGGATTTCCACACTGTTAGTCCATCAAGATATGAAATTATTGTGGCTCCTATTTTCTCCACACATTCAACTAATGCATTTTGTCAGCTAAATATAAAATAAGTGATTATAGAAGAGTCAAAATGCCTTGAACAGGTAGATGGAAGGTAGACTATGTTAATATATGCTTCTTTAAGGAACATTTTTCCAGAAGAATTTATGTGTATAATACAATAGTGATATTAATTTGAATAAAATTATAAAAACATGCAAGAAACTTTGCTTTTTAATTTTTTTTCAGAACACATGGTAAATAAAGAGAGAATGTCCTTTTCACTTTAGGAAATCTAGATTATTCTTTTTGAAAAGAAGACATTCAATAAAAAACAAGTGAAGTTGAGACTTAAGCAGGCTAGTTGAGGCACCTAATTTCTTCACAGCATTACTTGTAGCTTTCCTCAGGTAAAAAATGTACTCCTACTTCAAGTGCCTTAATATACTGAATTTATTAATACAGAAAGTGTTAAAGGAGTTTGGTGTAATAGACTGAGTGTTTCATCCCTATTCACCTCCTGCTTCAGATACTTATCTGTGTAACCACACAACACATGATAAACTTCAGATCACTCACTAAAATTATAAAGTAAGATATAGACAGATCCATACCCCTGAAATTACAAATCATTACTATTATGAAAGCTGAAAGTATATGTGTTATATTTTTCAAAAGTGGGTAGCATTTGGGTATCTTAATATAAAACAAAATTCAAATGTTTTGATATAGCATCCTATTTTAAAACAAGGGCAAAGTACGTAAAGAGAAAGATTTTTAGAAACAAGAAGCCTGAGCTTTAATCTGATTATTGTAATTTACTATCCTTAAGATCCTGAGAAAACCATTGAATTTCTCTGCGCCTCAGTTTCCTCATTTGTAAAATAAGATCATTTGACTTTATAGCCTCTAAAGTTACGTGAAGTTCCAAATTTATTATTCCATACCTATATGGACAAAATCCAGAAAAGCAAGATATTTATTTGTAATTTCATATTTTGGTTGCTAATTTCTACTTTTGCCCCCACTTCCTCATTGTTAAAAAGTCTCTTCCTATATCCATCAAAAAGAAATTTCTTTCTTTCTTTCTTTCTTTCTTTCTTTCTTTCTTTCTTTCTTT
>JAJPUD010005608.1:76065-87248 GCA_023553655.1 Myrmecobius fasciatus
TTTCTTTCTTTCTTTCTTTCTTTCTTTCTTTCTTTCTTTCTTTCTTTCTTTCTTTCTTTCTTTCTTTCTTTCTTTTTTTTTTTAATAAAAGAGACATGGAGAAGAAAGCAGTGTCATTTGATATAATTAAGAAGAAAATAAATTTCCAGGTTTTGGTCAGGTAAATGTAATAGAAAAAGATGGACTTATACACAAGACTTTTTCAACCTGTCCAAATTTCTTGGAGCTATTATCAGCTTTTCCTCTTTAGTCCAAACTTTTCTTCAAAATAACTTCTTAAGCTCCAAAGAGTTTATCTTGTGCATTGTACTATACAGCTGCACTGTCAGAATCCCTTTGTTTAAGAAACCTTTGGTAAAATGCTTTAAATTTAAATTTAAGCCAGAACAATGAAAGTACTTAATATTGCTGGCTTTCTTTATGTAATGATAGACTGTTTCTATGTCTGTTCTCTACATCTGCCAGCCATTTTCTTTTTTAGGATGAAACTAATGAATAATGAAATTTTTATGGAAGTTCTAGTTTTTTTTAGTTGCTTTGTTTTTACTGTTTTTGTTCCTGATATAGAAGTCATTTAAAAAAATAGCTACCAGTGGCATGCATTCTGTTTCTATTTGTTTATAATCCTATATTCCACATTGTTCTGAAGTCTGTTAAACATTGATAAGCTGGGTTTTATGCAGTAGGTCCTCAGAGAGCACTGTGTTTAAATGCTGAAAGACCTGGATTAGGTTTATGTATTGTTAAGATGGTTTAAAAGCATTTGACTACTGTCTATTTTTCCAAAGGTGCCAAATCATCTTGGCCTTGAAGTACTGTTTCTATCATTGTAGTCCTCAATAGGTTTTGATCTCACATACTTTCAATACCAATTTTCCTATGAGATTGAATTATCAAACAATTCCGCTTTTGTTAAAAACCAGTGAATAAACACATGGGGCACATTCAGAGGTACCAATAAAACACCAAAAATTCTGACCAAAATCATGTTAATGTCATTTCTATTCAGGTTTTAGTATTGTCTGTATTTCTATTGTCAAACAATCTCATCACACACTTTCATTTCTTATTTTTACTCATTATTCATTTTATTTATTAACTAAACTATCTGTACTGTATTTTTTCTGAGCCTTGTAGAATTAGTAGGTATATACCATCACCAAAATATAATTTATAATGATCAAATTCGTTTGTCTTAATGTTACAATGTCCCCTCTGAATGACCAGTTAGATTAAAAGGTTATGGAAGCACAGGATGCTAAAACCAAAATGAAAAGATACCCACCTATTCTAAATCCTTCATTTTATAGATGGCAAAAGTAGAATTTTGTCCAAAGTTATATCACCAAAGAGTGAGATATTTAAGATAGGAACATCTTCTGACACTGATTCAGTAGAAAAACTTCAGTAAGTGTATACTAGGGTAACATATTCTTAAATAAATGCCTGGAGAACTTAGAACTAAATGGCAGAATGTAGTCTTAATGACCAAAACCAGATTTCTCTTCACTGCACCATTCAGAATTGTACTTTATAGTTGCCTTTTTTTCAGTTCATCTAACTCTTCAAAATCCCATTTGCAGTTTTCTTTTTTTTTTCTTTTATCTTTTTTTTTCTTTTTTGTTTTTTTGCTGAGGCAATTAGGGTTAAGTGACTTGCCCAAGGTCACACAACTAGTGTGTATTAAGTGCCTGAGGCCAGATTTGAACTCAGGTCTTCCTGACTTCAGGGCTGGTGCTCTATACACTGGGCCACCTAGCTGCTCCCATTTGTAGTTTTCTTAACAAAGATAGTAGAATAAGTAGGTAGCTAGGTCTCACAGTGATTGGAGAGCAGGCCAGGAGTTAGATGCTTAATAGCTGTGTCACCTGGGCAAGTCATTTATCCCTGTTTGCCTCAGTTTCTGCATATGTAAAATAATTGGGAAAAGGAAATGGCAAACTAGTATCTTTGTAAAGAAAACCCCCAAATGGGGCCATTAAGAATCAGAATAAACTTTTTTTTTCTATTAATGTCTATCTCTACATTTTAAACATTTAATTCTAAACAGATTTGATTTAATGACAGAGCTCAATTGTTTGTCCATTATCAAGAGTGGAGTCAGACAGTTTTTCTAATTTAATCAATTCAGATTAAAAATCTTTTTCTTTTATTTTTTCCTAAATGATCACAATGTATATTATGGTAGTTCATGATGAGGTTGGGGAAGGGTGTGTGTGTGTATGTGTGTGTGTGTGTGTGTGTGTGTGTGTGTGTGTGTATGTGTGTGTGTGAGAGAGAGAGAGAGAGAGAGAGAGAGAGAGAAAATGAACAAAAAGATAAGAATTACACTTGTATTCCTGTTAAGCCTGACTCAGACACTACAGTGTTTCTTCATAGCACTTGAAGGTCATTCAACATTTAAAAAAAATAAAGTTTGTTTAGCTATGGCATAGAAGAAATATTTAGCAAGGATAATTTTGCAATTAATTCTATAAAACTTATGCCTCTAACTCTCCACTCTCCCCTTGTCTCTTTGTTTATATGTAGTGAGTCCTGCAATCAAGGAATTTGAACAAAGTTTTAAGGTCCCTGACTCTAGAGGTAGACTTTTTAGTGCATTTAGATCACCAATTAAATAGGACCAGAGGTTACCAGGTAGTTTCAGGTAAATGGGTGCCATTTGAGCTTTAAGATTCTTAGTCAATCAAATCCTGAGGACAGATTTGTTACCTTTCAGAGAAAAATTTGTGTAACTTTCTTGGAGCAAGAGGTGAAAGTATTGGTCACAGCACCTCTTTTCCTTACTTTAAGTATTCAGAAAAAGAAAAAAAACAAACTTTTGGGCATTCAATAAAATCAGTGACTCTTTGGATTTAAACTGATTCTAGATTCATGACTTTATTGTGCTTTACAGTAGCATGCCTTCTGTTCTCTGGTACTACCTCTATCTAAGCACTTCATCTCCAATCCCCAAGGTTATGGAGAATAAGATATTCTTATAATTCTTTGTTCCAATCTAGATTTGGGGAATGAAGTCTCCTGATAAAGTATCTCAGCATATCCAGTCCAACAAGATAAAAGAAGTTTTTTGTAGTTTACTTTTGCTGTTAGCTTTCAAATGTACAGGCTTTGTCACTCATCATAGCTGATTATCACCTGTTAAAACTGTTAGAAGTTATCTACTATTTGGTCAAGTTCCATAAACCCAACAGTTAGGTTCTCCTGGGAGATCAACCATGTTAGGAGTATTCAGTTAAATAAACTATCCTATATCATCATTTTCACTTGACTTCAAATAAATTAGCTCAATGAAAAAGCAAAGAATTATTTTATGCTTCTATAAATCAATGATCAAATCTAAGTTTGATCTCTTCCTTCATATTTTAATATCACTGACCATTTTATGAAGAATCAGCCTACAGATTATAATTGTCAAAAGTTTCCTCAATTCATTAGCTAGAAGTAGTGAAACCATATGGATGGAACATATTTGAACAAATTTAGGAGTATCTTATCAATTTGTCAGAGAAGCTAGAATGCCTTTATTTTTTTCATTCTACATCTTTATATTGAAATGTTATTATGTGCAGGACCATATGCAGTAAACCACAATATATTAAAGCTTTTTTTTCCCCTTAAGAGCAAGTAATGAATCAAGAAATTTGCAAGCAACCAATAAGCAAATATTTATTAAGCTTCTACCATATCACAGGCACCATTTTAAGTGCTGCTAATACAGATACAAAAGTAATCATTTTTGTGAATTGGACAATATGTTCATAAATAAATAACTATAGGACATATGAAGTTTGGAGGATATATCAACTGAAAGAATCCTCATAGTAGTGTTAGTTAGGGATTTAAGGGGGAGCCATTAGCTGAAAGAGTATTACAGACTGTAAAATGATATGGAGTAAAATGTTATCCACCTCTAGAGAGTGAATTGATGAATTCTGAATGCAGATTGAAGCATTCCTTTTTTTACTTTATTCATTTGGTTTTTTTGGAACATGGATAATATGGAAATATGTTGTATGACTTCATATGCATAATCTATATCAAATTAATATATAATCTATATCAAATTGATTGTCTTCTCAAGGAGAAAGGAGGAAAGGGAGAGAGAAAAAATTTGACAATAAATTTGCTTTAAATGAATGTTTTAATGTTCTTACATGCAATTTGGAGATATTGAATTTAATAAAATATACATAAGAAATAACTGTTCACTGGGAAGAGAAAGGCAAAACAAAATGTCACTTCTAGAGGTAAAAAAAATCCCTCCCTGAGTCAAGATAAAAACAAAAAAAGAAATCATTAAGGAAAATTAAAACAATGAGAGAATTCATAACTCTATTAAAAAGATGGATTCCAGGAAATCCCTTAAAATAAAGTAAAAAAAATCATATTTCTTCAAAATTATTCTTTTTAAAAATTTACCTAATTTACTTAATTTAATTTAATTTATAATCTTTTCTTCATTCTGCCCTTCCATGATCCAAATTATTCCACCTATGATTATAGAATATTAGATTAGGTACAGTTGATATGTTGGCCAGCTTCTAAATGTTTTTTCTTTTCTTTCCTTTTTTTGTTACTATAAATAGCTTGGTGACTGGAGTTCAGGGGGGAGATATATTGGAGAATGAATACATATATATGTATATAAATACATACATAATACATTTATATCAGATATGTAAATGATGACTAGAGGAGAAGCTGAATTCAGGGATATCACTTAAGAGCTAATCCAGTTTTGCTGGTTGAAGGTGACATGGGCCTGATGTAGGGTGATAATTATATGAAAAGAGAGGTCGAGCCAGACATGTGAGAATGGTGTTAAACATAGAAATGACAATACTTGTCAAGTATTTACATACAGAAAGTGACAATAAAAATTTTAGAATGACATGTAGGTTAGATAAAATTTATGCATGTATTTGCATAATTGTATAGTTCCAGCAATAACTTGATTTCATGGATGTACAATTTTTTTTATCACATAATTGATAGTTATAAGTAGCTGATGAAGATAGACAATGAAAAAACAAGAATTTAAAAATCAGCACCCATAGCTCTCAACATCATAATGGAAAAATACAAAGGAAAATAAACTTTGTCAACATATTATCCTAGTTTGAATTCATTCTTGTGCTGTGTCTGACAAATGCATATGTATACATGCTTACGTAGCTAAGTACACACATGTGTTGATGGAGGAAACATACACACATATTCTGTGCATCAAATATTTGTTTTCTCATTTTAAATGCTAGCAGCTGCTGTTTATCTTTTGATTTCAGACTTCATTTTTTTTTTTCAGAACCATACCACAAATATTTCAGGCTTGATTCATATGTATGTGTTTGTTTTTCACTAAAACAGACCTGTTCCTGATAAATTTTACATTTCCCAAAGCAGTTTTATCCAAGTTGATGATTCTTTGTATCTTTATATTTCAGTTAATGCTGAAGTTGATCACATACATATGATAAAACTTGTTGACATAACCATATAGCTCATTACAAAACATAAAAATGACTATTTTATTCATCCTTTAAATGTCTGGACACAATCAGCAATCTTAAGGTATTCTGTCCTATTCAATTTTTTTTTTCTTCCACATTATTCACATTGCAAGTTGTCTGTGCAAGTTATTCCCTTGGTTCTCTAAAATTCTTTAATATATGTCAAGGAATTCATTAATATGTTTAAATCTCTCTTCAATATGATCAATGTAAAATTAATAGTATAACTTTATTTTCATATTTGATTATATAAAATGACTATAAGATGTACCACCTCAAAAGTAGGTGATACTGAAGGTAGAAATAATTTCTTTGTTATTGCCATTGATTGGATCATAATTTCTAAAAAAAATAATAAATAAAAATAAAGGAGAGAATCAACACCAAGTTTTAACAAATAGTTTAGCTTATATCTTCTTGAAGTCAATATCTATCTTTTTTCTCCTTTTTTATGTTTATGTGACCTAGTAGAGTACATTTCAAATAGCGATCAGAATGAATGTTTGTTGAAATAAATTACCCACCTGAAAAGGAAAATGCAAAACTTCAATATTTAATTTAATTAAACCATATAATATTTTAAAATTATAGTTAAAAGGCAACTTCTTTATATCATTTTATTTGAGATTTGAATGATGTAAGTACTACCAGCATTGATGCATAGAATCATATGATTATAAATTTCCACCTAGAAAGTAATTTACAGATAATTTTATAGGTGAGTAAACTGAGACCCAAATATGTTGTGACTAACTAAAAAGTATATAACTAATTAATTGCTGGAAGTGAGATTTAAGGTTGCAGATGAGGTCTCAATGCCTCTTAAATCTACATTTCTCATCCCCTTTATCAATCATGTCAAACTGAATTAGAAGTGGGTCCTTGCAAACTCAAATAGAAATGGATCATATACTAACTTATAAAACAAATTAGTATTAATTGTATTGGATTAAATGTTTATTTATTTTGTTAAACTATTTTCCAATTATATTTGATTTAGTTTAGATAACATTCTGGAGTTTTGTTAGTTCCTTGTGGTTGACTTATGTCCTATGTCATGAAGATTGAAATCTTATAAAACTTTCTCATTCTGTATATTTATTTATTTTTTTGCTCATATTTTTCAATAGATTTTCTATAGTGTCATTCAGCATTCTATATGACTTCTTGGCATCGGTACATTAGAATTGTACTACTGCATCACTTGAGTTGCCCATTAGCATTCTTTTACACTAACAACATTCACACATTTTATAATAATATGCTACTTTAATGCCTTATTTCAGCTTGTGTATCAGTGCTCATAGGGAATGTAGTGTACCCTACTTCATTTCTCTTCATTTCCCTTTAAATTCCCCTCAAATTTGATGTTTTAGTAATTGCGGTATTCCCAAGATTTGCAATTACATACTTTCACTGGTTTATGGTGTGTGTGTGTGTGTGTGTGTGTGTGTGTGTGTGTGTTTTAAGATAGGAGCTTATCAAGTATACAAAGGATCATAGAAATAAAAGGAAAAATCTGAATTTTTTTGGAAACAAAACCAATGTGGCTAAAACTAGAAAGAATTGTGTAACTGAGAAACACCCACAAATATACATGCACAATCTCTTTTTTCTAGTTGTGCTCTTGACTTGTAAAGCGGGTCAACAAATTATGGTATATAAATGTGATAGAATATTATTTAACCATTAAAAATTAGAAGCAATGGTTTCAGTCAGATTTTGTAAGTAGTGCATAAACTGACGCAGAGTGAAGTGAACAGAAACTATAGAAGGAAAATAATATAAGAAACAGAGTGAAGTCAAAAATATATTTGAAAGCTTCATGGTGAGACTCACCATGTTATCAGTGGATTCATGAAACCTCTCCTGACAAAGAGGACATGGACTCAGAGTACAGAATCATGCTTTTTTTTTTTTTTAAAATCTCGCCAATTCAGGAATTTGTTTCCCTTGACTATGCATATTTGTTTGAAAACTTTCATTCCTTTTTAAAAACCCAATTGTTGAAAGTTTACGAGAGAAAGAAAATATATTTTTCTTAACTTGAAAACCTAAAGCAATTTTTTAAAAGATGGAATTTTGAATTGAAAATGGTGAGCAGATGAAAATAATACAATCGTAGTTTCTGTCTTCTTTCATTTTATTTATGGGCCACTCTTAATTTTTTATGTCCCAAACATACATGCACACATATTAAAGCAAGTTATAGACTATCAATTTCATATTGATGCATTTGATATAATACAATCCACAAAATGGAATATCTGATAAACCTCACCATTTTAAGGCACTTCTCTTTCATGTGGGTTATTATATTGTAGAATGATAGACCTTCAATTACAAGGGACCTCAGATACCATATTGTTCAAATATTTTAGAGATGAAGAAATTTTTGCACAGAGATTTGAAGTAACTTGTCCAAGACAACTAGGTATTAAGTGTCAGAGTCAATATTTGAATCCACAGCTTCTAATTTAGAGCCAAAGTTATTTATACTGTACATTGCCTCTCTTGGAATGTCATCTTCTATGACAATAAATATCGCAATTTTTATACTTTTATAACATACTTTATATTATTCATTTATTATTCTTTATTAAGTTCATTGAACAGTTCTCTGTGACTGCAATTTTTCAGAAATCATATATGATATAAAAGTATGAATGGGAGATTCCTTGTGGGAGGGGAGCCTTTAGGATTGCATTTTGCTTTACCAAGTCAAATATTTTTGTTTGTTTTTTGTAATTGATGAGAAATAAACATTGTAGAATAGTAAATTCTTTGCACCTTTCAGTCAACTGTGTGGCTATAAAAATAATGCCCTCTATAGAGAATCATTTACAAAATTTACCTTTTCCATTCTCATATATTCATCCTGAATAACCTTGGTATACTTTAGATGATTCTCATAAAATTTTTATAAGAATGAGAAAGAAGGGGCAGAGTTCATTTTTATGATCTCTTGAAAATTTTTTGTGTTATGCTATCATTTATGATTTTTCCCATTATTTTGGTTTCTTTTTCATAGGTAGACAGACACGTATGTGTGGGTGTGTGGCCCTCTCTTATTCTCTCATACTCTCTCTGTTTCTCTGCCTCTTTATCTCTGTCTCTCTTTGTGTCCCTGTTTTTCTCTTTCTCTCTATATAAATATACACACATGTACATATGCATACATGTGTCTATATACACATGTATATACATAGTTGTGTAGTCTTATGTTGATGTTTTCAATTTTATGTTTCTTTATTTCAAATTAAATTCACTCTTGGGATACTTGCTCTAAGTTATTTAATGTTTCTTCACTACATACTCTTAAAATTCCATATCAATTTCTTCCTGTTCTATAATAGGATCTGCGATATTGAGGAAGGGATTTCAAGTGCAACAGTTTTGTTAGTCACTGAGACATTTCCTCATTTTTCTGATTGTCCTACTAAGAATTTTATCTATGAATACTCTTGGGAAATGATTCATTTGCATCTCCTAAGAAGATTCTGTAGACTTTTCAATTGTATTGCTTTTCATAATTTTATAAGGTTATCCTTATAATTTTATGTCAAACTCACCTTCAACATTTTACAAATAAACTATTGTTTTCTTTGACTGTTACTTTTTATGTCTTGACATGTATTTATTGGCCAAAGCTGTTAGTGGAATCTTTTGAGATCTACAATGTGGAGACTGCTTTATTTTTGCAGAAAGTATAGGTAATTATGGTTATTTTCTTCTCATTTTTTTCATTATTTATTTCATGGTTTATTTGAATGCATCAATTGAAATTGTTGCAGTTGTTCACCTTTCTCCTTCACCCCCTAATTTTCCTTTTTTTTTTTTTTACCTGTTACCACAAGTTGATGGTATTACTGTATAAAGATATTTTATTGAGGTAGGATTGCCAAATCAATAAGTAGCTATGTACCATATCCTATGATATAGTCCTTTTCAATTCTGTGATGATGTTCTTTGTCATGTTCAAGGTCATCTGAGGTTTTTTGGACCTAAGTATCAATGATTTGATATCAATGTAGGGATTCTGAGTAATCTATAGGACTGCCTCTTTTTTTTCCCCACAAACTTCTTTCAAGATAACATTGTCTCTCTAAAAGGCTATACTGTTCTTGAAGTCTCTGTATAACATGGTTGGTTGACTCTAGCTTAAAATATAATATGTTAATAAGGTTTAGAGAATTTTGCTTAAAATATAATAAAGAATAAACTATTTGAGGAATGTACTGTTTTTAAAAATCATTTTTGACATATTTCTTTCACTTGGAAAGTCTTGTTCAGTAATTTGTTGAAGATACATTTTTTAAAAATTTCTCCAACAGATGTCAATATCAACATATAAAATTACCTTGTTCTCACTATTTTTTAAATTTTTTATTACAATTCTACAATAAAATATGAAAAAAAATATTTTAGGAAATTATTTTTTCAAGTTGCGTTTTGATGAACAATAGAAGATTTTCTGCCAGTTACTTTCTTTGCCCTTTCAAGGAGGACTGATCCATTTTTCTAACTGGTTTTATTTACAGTAAGAAAATCATTATTTATATGGTTAGATTCCTCCAATAGCAGACATTATTAATTGAGCAAGAATCTCAGATTCAATATATAAATAACATAATGTTGATAAGACTTTTGAAATTATGATTTTTAGGACCCTACATATACAAAAGTGTATTAGGAAGATAAAGAAAGATGTCTTTAGAAAGAAAAAGTTCCTCTCTCTTTCTTTTTTCTTCATCAAGCCCTATCTATTACTTCCTATTTGGGGCACAATATTTTAGTTAAAGAAAGATGGAGACTATCTAGCAGAAGAAAGATAACAGGACCATGAAGGGCCTCAAGTTTATAACATGAATATATCTTGAACTACATAGAGAAAAGAAGATAAGTTGAGGTCTGTGTCAAAAGAATAGATTTCAAATAGTTCAAAGATTGTCATGCAGCAGAGAATATTTATATTTTCCTGGGTTTCAAAAGGCAGAACTAGGATATTCTTTCCATGTAGTCAATAAATTTTTGAACATTTTTTTTTCTTAAAAATGTTTAGAATTTATGAGATAATTCATATAAATTTTTTTGTAAACATTTCAGGGTTAGGTAAATACTAGTTATTATTAATAATGAATATGGAAATTCCAAAAGACATTAAAATGATAATTTTAGCATTTGTCTATGCATAGTGTTAGATAGACTCATATACAAGGGTTTTTTAGAAGTCATCTCAATTTTTTTCCTTCTAATAACAAATCGAATGTCAGGCTAAACACATTGTTTGAATTAGTAATTTAGAAATGAGAAAAGTGACATAAAATTAAAGGCGCTTTTACCATCATAGCTATTCAAAGGATCATTTGTTAATTAAATTATCTACTGGGTTTGCTGTATGTCTTAATACATCAATCATACATGAATTTGAATTAGAGACATCCTGAAAATATAGTCATCGTATGCATCTGGTGAACAATAAATTTATATTTTTTATAGTATTTCAATTGTAGTGTCAACCTTTGAATCAATTTCCTATGGGTGACTGACAGATTAAAATATAGTCATCAAAGCTTCATTCATAGGAAGAAAATTAGTTCTTGGGAGATGAAAAACAAAGCTAAACTGTTCCTTTCAGAAGCAGCATGGTATACTAGTGATGTCAAATTG
>JAJPUD010005608.1:89813-117465 GCA_023553655.1 Myrmecobius fasciatus
GCTTGTTCTATTTCTTTTTCTGATATGGGGCTATTTAAATAATTTATATCCTCTTCTGTTAACCTGGGCAATCTATATTTTTGTAGATATCCTCCATTTCATTTAGATTATCAAACTTACTGGCATAAAGTTGGGTAAAGTAACTCCTAATTATTGCTCTAATTTCCTCTTCATTGGAGGAAAGTTCTCCCTTATCATTCTTGAGACTAACAATTTGATTTTCCTCTTTCCTTTTTCTTATCAAATTAACTAAAGGCTTATCTATTTTTATCTAGTTAATTATACCCCCAAACTTTAAGTATCCCCCTAGTAAAAATAAAGTTCTCAAAAGTCCTTTTCATTTTACCTTTTTATGCATCTCTTGAGTTCTGTGTTTGGGTGTCGAATTGTTTGTTCTGATCCGGTCTTTTCATTAGAAATAGGTGAAATTCACCTATATCATTGAATGACCATCTTCTTCCCTGGAGGATAATGCTCATTTTAGCTGGGTAGGTTATTCTTGGTTGTAATCCAAGTTCCTTTTCCCTTCGCAATATCTGGTTCCAGGCCCTTTGATCCTTCAGTGTGGAGGCTGACAGATCCTGTGTGATTCTAATTATTGATCCTCGGTATTTGAATTGTTTCTTTCTAGCTGCTAGCAGAATCTGTTCCTTGGTGCTATAGTCCTGAAATTTAGCCACGATATTCCTTGGGGTCTTAATTTTGGGGTCTCTTTCAGGAGGTGATCGGTGAATTCTTTCAATGGTGATTTTGCCCTTTGATTCTACAATCTCAGGGCAGTTTTCTTTCAGGATTTCCTGGAAGATAGTGTTTAGATTCTTTTTTTCATCATGGCTTTCAGGAAGTCCAATAATCCTTAGATTGTCTCTCCTAGATCTATTTTCCAAGTCAGTTGTTTTTCCTAGGAGATATTTCATATTTTCTTCTAATTTTTCATTTTTTTGTTTTTGTTTGACTGATTCTTGAAGTCTTATTGAGTCATTCACTTGCATTTGTTCAATTCTTATTTTTAAAGTGTTGTTTTCTTCAGTTACCTTTTTAAGCTCCTTTTGTAATTGGCCAATTTGTTCATTGCACTCTTTTTCCACTTCACTAATTTTATTTTTCAATAAATTGGTGTCTTTTTCATATTTCTTTTGCAGGGCATCATATCCTTCTTGCAAGATATTGTATCCTTCTTGCATTGATTTCAGTTTATTTTCCCATTTATCCTCCAGCTCTCTTTTGAGGTCCTTTATGCAATCTTCCAGAAAGGTCTTTTGAAAAAATGACCAGTGATGGTCTTTAATACCTTCTCCTGGTATTTTATCTAAAGTAACCTCAGTATCTGGGGTCAACACTTCTTTGCCTTCTTCAATTTCTTTTTCTAAAATGAGACTATCTAAGTAATTTTTTCCTTTTCTATTAAGGCAGTGAATTTATTTTTTGTGAGTATATATCCATTTTGGTTAGATTGTCAGACTTACTGCCGTACAGTTCAGAAATATAGCTCCTAATTATTGCTTTAATTTATTTTTCATTTGTGTAAATTCACCCTTTTTCACATTTGATCCTGGCAATTTGATATTTTTTCCTAAACAAATTAATCAAAGGTTTATCTATTTTGTTTATAAAAGCAACTCTTAAAATTAGTTGAATATTTTATTATTTTATTTTTTATTTTCTCACCTTTTTATTAATCTCTCCTTTGAGTTTCAGAATTTCTAATTTGATATTTAATTGGGGGGTGCTAATTTATTGTTTTTCTATATTTTAGTTGCATTCAAATTCATTGAGCTACTTTCTCTATTTTATACATGTAGCTTTTTAGAGTTATAACATTTTCCCTAAGATTTGCTTTGATTTCACCCATATATTTTAGTATGTTGTTTCATTATTGTCACCCTCTTGGATGAAAATATTGTTTGTTTCCTTGATTTGTTGTTTGACCCACTCATTCTTTAGAATTAGATTATTTATTTTCCAATTGGTTTTTAATATATCATTTCCTGGTCCTTTATTGAATATTATTTTTATTGCATTGTGGTCTGAAAAGGAATCATTTACTATTTCTGCCTTTCTGCATGTGATTGTGAAGTTTTTTAGGCTCTAGTTCATGGTCAATTTTTGTATAGGTGCCATATATTGCCAAGAAAATGGTATATTCCTTTCTGTCTCATCAATTTTCTACAAAAGTCTATCATATCTAGCTTTTCTATGATCTTATTAACCTCCCTAGTTTCTTTCTTGTTTATTTTATGGTTAGATTTGTCTGATTCTGACATGGGAAGTTTGAGGTACCCCACTAATAGAGTTTTCCTGTCTATTCTTGTAACTGGCTTAATATCTTCTCTAGGAAGTTGTATGCTCTACCACTTGGTTCATATACATTTAATATTTTTGTTACTTCATTATTTATTGTATCCTTTATCAAGATGTACTCTCCTTCCTTATCTCTTGTAATTAGATCTATTTTTACTTTTGTTTATCTAAGATCAGAATTGCCACTCCTATTTTTTTTTACTTCAGCTGAAACATAAACTGAAGCCTTTTACCTTTATTCTGTGTTTGTCTCTCTGTGTGAAATGTGTTTTTTTGTAAACAAAATATTGTGAGTTTCTGTTTTCTAATCCATTCCGCTTTCACTTCATTTTTATGGAGAGTTCATTTCATTTACATTCACAGTTACCAAATCTATATTTCCCCTTATCCTGTTTTTTTCCTTGTATATATTTTACTTTCCAAGCTTACCTAAGTGGTGTTTTGATTTTTTTGACTCACCTCACCCACTACCTTATTTTTTATCACCTCTCTCCCTTTTCTTAGTTTTCTTTTGTTTTTGTAACCCACCCTACCCACTATTTTTTTTCTATCATTCCTCCTTCTTTCTTTTAGTTTTTTTTCCCACTAGTATTTCTGTTCTTTTTTCTTTCCATCCCCTCTCTTTTCTTTCCTGTTTCTCCTTCTACTAATTTATAGGGTTAGATAAATTTCTATACCCAATCAAATGATTAAGTTGTTCCCTCTTTGACTTGAAACTGATGAGATCAAGCTTCAGACAAATGCTCATCCCCCTCTCTTCTTTCCCTCCATTGTAATAGGTCTTGTGTGCCTCTTCATATGATCTAATTTGTCCCATTACATGTACCCTTTGCTCTTCTCCCAGTACAGCATTTTTTCTACCCTTAAATGTTTTTTTTTTCTTTTATATAACCACATCAGAGTCCATTCACAACTACACATTATATCCATGTGATGCTCCCCTCATTCTACTGCAATAACAGTTATAGTTCTCACAAGTCACAGATAACATTTTTCCATCTAGAGATGTAAGCAATTTAATAACTAAATAATATTTATTTTCCCACTATTTATCTTTCTATTCTTCTCTTGAATCCTGTGTGTGAAGATTAAATTTTTTGTTTAGTTCTGTTTTTTTTTTCAATAGAAATTTTTTAAGCTTTTTATTTGCATAACATATGTATGGGTATTTCTTCAACATTGATCCTTAGAAAGCTTTCCATTACAAATTTTCTCCCCTTATCCCCTCCCCTCCCCTAGATGGCAGGGATTCCAGTACATGTTAATTATATTAAAATATGTGACAAGTTGAATTTATGTATACATATTTATATACTTATCTTGCTATGCAAGAACAATCATATCTACATGAACAAAAATATCTGAGAAACGAAACCCAATGCAAACAAACATCTATAGAGAGCATGAAAAAGTTATGTTGTGGTCCATATTTCATACCCCTCTCTCTGGGTGTATATGGCTTTTTTCACTGAACAATTGGAACTGGTTTGAAACATTTCATTGTTGAAGAGAGCCATATCCATCAGAAGTGATCATCATATAATATTGTTGTTGCCATGTATAATGATCTCCTGGTTCTGCTCGTTTCACTCAGCATCAGTTCATGCAAGTCTCCCCAGGCCTCTCTGAAATTGTCCTGCTGGTTGTTTCTTACAGAATAATGATATTCCATAGCATTTATATATCATAATTTATTCAATCACTCTCCAATTGATGGGCATCCATTCAGCTTCCAGTTTCTAGCCACTACATAAAGGGCTGCCACAAGCACTTTTACACACGTGGGGCCCTTTCCTTCCTTTAAGATCTCTTTGGGATATAAGCCCAATAGAAACACTGCTCAGTCAAAGGGTATGCACAGTGTGATAACTTTTTTAGCATAGTTCCAGATTGCTCTCCAGAATGGTTTTCCTGTCATTTTAGCCAATCTGACAGGTGTGTAGTAGTACCTCAGAAACGTCTTAATTTGCATTTCTCTGATCAATAGTGATTTGGTGCACCATTTCATATGACTAGAAATGGTTTTAATTTCATCATCTGAAAATTGTCTGTTCATATCTCTTGACCATTTATATATTGGAGAGTGGCTTGAATTCTTTTAAATATGATACAATTCTCTATATATTTTAGAAATGAAGCATTTATCTGAACCCTTAAATGTAAAGATGATTTCCCAATTTGATGCTTCCCTCCTAATCTTGTCTGCATTAGTTTTGTTAGTACAGAGACTTTTTAACTTAATGTAGTCAAAATTATCTATCTGGTGTTCAATTAAGAGTTCCAGATCTTCTTTGGACATAAATTTATTCCATCTCCACAGGTCTGAGAGGTAAACTATGCTATGTTCCTCTAATTTGATTATAATATCACTCTTCATGTATAGATCATGAACCCATTTAGATCTTATCTTGGCATGTGGTGTTAGGTGTGGGTCAAGCCCTAGTTTCTTCCACAATAGTTTCCAATTTTCCCAGCAGTTTTTGCCAAATAGTGAGTTCTTATCCCAAAAGCTGGGGCCTTTGGATTTATCAAACACTAAATTGCTAAAGTTATCACGTAGTTTGTCCTATGATCCTATCCTATGCCACTGATTTACTGCTCTATTTCTCAGCCAGTACCAAATGGTTTTGATGACCGCTGCTTTATAATATAGTTTTAGATCTGGTACAGCAAGACCACCGTCATCTGTATTTTTTTTTTCATTAATTCCCTTGAAATTCTTGACCTTTTGTTCTTCCAAATGAACTTTGCTACTATTTTTTCTAGATCTGTAAAATAACTTCTTGGGAGTTTGATTGGTATGGCACTAAATAAGTAGATTAGTTTGGGTAGTATTGTCATTTTTATTATATTCACTCCGCCTATCCATGAGCACTTAATGTTTTTCCAGTTGACTAGTTCTGATTTTATTTGTGTGGCAAGTGTTTTGTAGTTTAGATCATAGAGTTTCTGACTTTTCCTTGGCAGATAGATTCCCAAATATTTTATACTATCATCCATTATTTTGAATGGAATTTCTTTTCGTACCTCTTGCTGCTGAACTTTGTTGGTAATATGTAAAAATGCTGATGATTTATGTGGATTTATTTTGAATCCTGAAACTTTGCTAAAGTTGTGAATTGTTTCTAGTAGTTTTTTAGTTGAGTCTCTAGGGTTCTCTAAGTATACCATCATGTCATCTGCGAAGAGTGATAATTTGGTTTCCTCATTATCTCTTCTAATTCCTTTTATCTCTTTTTCTTCTCTCATTGTCAAAGCTAACATTTCTAATACAACATTGCATAATAATGATGACAATGAACAGCCTTGTTTCACTCCTGATCTTATTGGGAATGGTTCTAGTTTGTCTCCATTGCATTGCTTGCTTATGGTTTTAAGTAGATGCTACTGATCATTTTAAGGAAAAGCCCATTTATTCCTATACTCTCTAGTTTTTAATAGGAAGGGGTGTTGTATTTTATCAAATGCTTTTTCTGCATCTATTGAGATAATCATATGGTTTTTGTTAGTTTGGTTATTAATATAATTGATTATGCTGATAGTAGTCCTAATATTGAACCAGCCCTGCATTCCTGGTATAAATTCTACTTGGTCATAATGTATTATCCTGGGGATGACTTTCTGTAATCTCATTGCTGATATCTTATTTAAAATTTTTGCATCAATATTCATTAGGGAAATTGTTCTATAGTTTTCTTTCTCTGTTTTCACCCTACCGGGTTTAGCAATCAGCAACATATCTGTATCATAGAAGAAATTTGGTAGTATACCTTCTTTCCCTATTTTTTCAAATAGTTTATATAGTATTGGAATTAATTGATCTTTGAATGTTTGGTAAAATTCACATGTAAATCCATCTGGACCTAGAGATTTTTTTTCTTAGAGAGTTGGTTAATAGCTTGTTCTATTTATTTTTCTAAAATGGTGCTATTTAATTAATTTATTTACTCTTCTGTTAACCCAGGCAGTTATATTTTTTAGATCTATATTTTTGTAGGTATTCCTCCATTTTATTTAGATTATCAAATTTATTGGCATAAAGTTGGGCAAAGTAACTCCTAATTATTACTCTAATTTCCTCTTCATTGGAGGAAAGTTCTCCCTTATCATTTTTGAGACTAACACTTTGATTTGCCTCTTTCCTTTTTTTAATCAAATTAACTAAAGGCTTATCTATTTTGTTGGTTTTTTCATAAAAGCAACTCTTAGTTTTATCTATTAATTCAATAGTTTTCTTATTTTCAATTTTATTAATTTCCCCTTTTATTTTTAGAATTTCCAATTTGTTGTTTAATTGAGGGTTTTTGATTTGCTCTTTTTCTAACTTTTTAAATTGTAAGCCCAATTCATTGACCTTCTCTTTCTCTATTTTATGCAAGTAAGCATCTAGAGATATAAAATTTCGCCTTATAACTGCTTTGGCCATATCCCACAAAATTTGGTATGTTGTCTCATTATTGTCATTCTCCTGGATGAAATTATTGATTGTGTCTATGATTTGCTCTTTCACCCATTCATTCTTTAGGATTAGATTATTTAATTTCCAATTAACTTTTGGTATATTTTCTCCTGGCCTTATATTGCATGTGATTTTTATTGCATCATGATCTGAAAAAAGATGCATTTACTATTTCTGCCTTCCTGCATTTGATTTTGAGGATTTTGTGCCCTAACACATGGTCAATTTTTGTATAAATTCCATGTACCACAGAGAAAAAAGTAAACTCCCTACTATCTCTATTAAATTTTCTCCAAAGATCTATCATACCTAGCTTTTCTATCAATTTGTTTACCTCCCTAATTTTTTCTTATTTATTTTGTGGTTTGATTTATCTAATTCTGAGAGAGCAAGGTTGAGATCCCCCACTAGTATAGTTTTGCTGTCTATTTCTTTTTGCATTTCTGTTAATTTCTCCTCTAGGAATTTGGATACTATATCACTTGGTGCATATATATTTAGTATTGATATTGCTACATTATATAGGGTACCCTTTAATAAATTATAGTTTCCTTCCTCATCGCTTTTGATTAGATCTATCTTTCCTTTTACTTGACCTGATATCAGGATTGCTACCCCTGCTTATTTTTGTTCACCTGAAACATAATAGGTTCTGCTCCAACCTTTTATCTTCACTCTGTATGTGTCTTTATGCTTTAGATGTGTTTCTTGTAGACAACATATGGTTGGATTCTGGTTTTTAATCCAGTCTGCTATCTGCTTCTGCTTTATGGGAGACTTCATCCCATTCACATTCACAATTAAAATAACTAATTCTGTGTTTCCTGCCATCACATTTACCCGTTATGTTTTTCCCTTTCCTTTCCTCTTTCTCCCTTCCCCCCTCCTCAGTATTTTGCTTTTGATTACCACCTCCCCCAAACAATCCTCTCCCCTTTAAAGGCCCTCCCACTTTTTTACTCTTTTCCCCTGATTCTTCTATTTTCCCTTCTATTATTCTATTCCTTTCTTTTCCTCCTTTCCCTCCCACTTCCCAAAAGGAAAGACAAGTTTCTCTGTGAAGCCAAATGTTTTTGATATACACTTTTAGAGTCCAATCTATATGATGAGAGTAAGATTTCCACAATGCTCATCTCCCTCCCTTCTTTCCCTGAATTATATTAGGTTTTCTTTGCCTCTTCATGAGATTTTACCTTATTTTTACCTCCTTTTTTAACCTTATTTTATCACCTTCCCCCCCTTTCCCCAGTATGATAGCCTTTTCCCTTCTAGTTTTCTTTTTCATATTATCGAAGTAATATCAAATTTTACCCCCAATCTTTAAGTATCCCCACAGTAGAAATATAGTTCAAGAGTCCTTTCCTTTTTACCTTTTTATGCTTCTCTTGAGTTCTGTGTTTGGAGATCAAATTTTTTGTTCAGATCTGGTCTTTTCATTAGAAATAGGTGAAATTCACCTATATCATTACATGACCATTTTCTTCCCTGGAAGATAATGCTCATTCTAACTGGATAGGTTATTCTTGGCTGTAATTCAAGTTCCTTTGCCTTTTGGAATATCTGGTTCCAGGCCCTTCGATCCTTCAGTGTGGAGGCTGACAGATCCTGTGTGATTCTAATTATAGATCCTCGGTATTTGAACTGTTTCTTTCTAGCTACTAGCAATATCTTTTCCTTGGTGCGATAGTTCTGAAATTTCATCAAGAATATTCCTTGGGGATTTAATTTTGTTGTCTCTTTCAGGAGTTGATAGGTGAATTCTTTAGATGGTGATTTTGCCTTCTGATTCAACAACCTCAGGGCAGTTTTCTTTTAGGATTTCCTGGAAGATAGTGTTTAGATTCTTTTTTTCATCATGGCTTTCAGGAAGTCCAATAATCCTTACATTGTCTCTCCTAGATCTATTTTCCAAGTCGGTTGTTTTTCCTAGGAGATATTTCATATTTTCTTCTATTTTTTCTTTTTCTTTTTCTTTTTTTTTTTGTTTGATTGATTCTTGAAGTCTTATTGAGTCATTCACTTGCATGTGTTGAGTTCCAATTTTTAATGTATTGTTTTCTTTGGTCACCTTTTTCAGCAACTTTTGTAACTGGCCAATTTGTTCATTGCATACTTTTTCTACTTCAATTTTGTTTTTCGATGCATTGTTGTCTATTTCCAATTCACCAATTTTGTTTTTCAGTGCATTGTTGTTTATTTCCAATTCACCAATTTTGTTTTTCAGTAAATTGTTGTTTTTTATCATATCTCTTTGGGAGTGCTTCTTGTACTGATCTCAATTCATTTCCCCATTTATCATCTAGCTCTCTTTTGAAATTCCTCATGTAGACTTCCAGGAAAGCCTTATGAAATGGGGAGCAGGTTATGTCTCCCTTTGTGGCTTCCATTGTAGTTGTTTTCAGAACCTCAGGATCTGGAGTCAGCCCTTCTTTCTCACCATAAAAGCTGTCTATGGTAAGAGCTCTCTTCTGCTTCTTACTCGTTTTTTTTTTTTTTTGCTGAGGCAATTGAGGTCACACAGCTAGGGAATATTAAGTGTCTGGGGTCATATTTGAACTTAGATCTTCCTGACTTCAGGGCTGGTGCTCTATCCACTGCGCCACCTAGCTGCCCCTTCTTACTCATTTTTTAGAAAGCTTGGGGTCTGTATAAAACCAGGAAGCGCTTGCTGTGGTAGTTTGCCCTAGGGCAATTCCACTAATTATGTTTGCAGATGTTTTTCCATTCCACCTTTTATAAAAGGCAGATCTGCCAAAGCACCTGCCCACAATCAAGGCAATGTGTCCCTAGTGCCTCAAAAACACTCACCAGCTTTTTAGAGTTTCTGCCATGCTGAGTCCCACCCAGTTTCCTGCCCTGTCTCTTGGACACCTAGCAAATTGCTCACCCCCTTGCACGACTGAAACAGACTTGCTATGAAGCTGTTCAAAGGTAATTTCTGCAAGAAATGCTTCCTAGTCCAAATATTTCTGGATTTGGTGACTCAAAGATCAGTTCAGAGGTTTATTTTACTGATGATTTGAGAGAAGGTCAAAGGAGAACACAGAGAGTACATCTTCACTCCTCCATGTTGGCTCCACCCCTCAATGGAAATTATTGAAAGTGTCTTTCTTCACTGAAAATCCATCACCTCTCCGGAAAGATGATCCTGAGTTTCTCTGGGTAGTTAATTCTTGCTTGTTACCTTAGGTCCTTTGTTTCCAGAATATGGTGCTCGAGGTTCCCTGATCTTTTATTGTAGAAAATGTCAAATATTGACTGTTGCTCTTTGATATTTGAATTTTTTTTTGACTGGCATTTTGCAGTATTTTTCCTTGAAATTATACTTCTGAAGTTTCACAACAATGTTTTTTGAGGTTTTCCTGTCTTTCCAAAGGTGATCAGTGGATTCTTTCACTGACTATTTCCCCCTCTGTTTCTAGAATATCGAGGCAGTTTTCCTTGATGACTTCTTGAAGAATGCTATCCAGACTTTTTTTTGGTCATGGCCTTCAGGTAGGCCAATATTTTTTAAATTCTTACTTCTGGATCTATTTTCCAGATCTACTATTTTTTCAATGAGGTATTTTATATTTCCTTTCATTTTTTCATTCTTTTTAATTTGTTTGACTGATTTTTAATATCTCATAGGTCATTAGCTTTCATCTGCCCTGTTTGGTTTTTAATGTTTGGTCTTCTTCTATTAGATATTGTATCACTTTTTCCTTTGGATAATTTGAGTTTAGAAAGTGTTATTTTCTTCAGTGAGGTTTTTGTTGTTGTTTGTTTTAGTTTTTTGGGTTTTTTTTGCATTTGGCCAATTGTATTTTTTAAGGAATTGCCTTTCTTTTCTAAGCTGTTGACTCTTTCTTGCACACCTCTCATTTCTTTTCTCATTTTTCTTCTACTTTTCTTATTTGCTTTTTAAAGCCTTTTATGAGCATTTCCAAGAAGCTTCTTTGGGCTTGAGATTAATTCATATCACTCTTTGAGATTTCTTCTGTGGACATTTTATCCTTGTCTGAACTTGGTGTTTTGGTCTTCCTTATTACTGTCGTAGTTTTCTATGATCAAGGATTTATCTGCTTTATCTGCTTCCTCCATGAAACAGCCTAGTTACCCAGAATTTGTAGGGGTCTACTCTAAGGTTTGCTATGCTATTGAACTAGGATCTAGTTTCTCAGTTACTTGTCTGCTGTGATTGAGACCCACTCAATGACTTTCCCAGACTCTGAACTGAACTAAACACTACATTGAGACTGACCTTTCTTGAAATTTTTCCAATTGATGTTGAGTTGAAGATTGGTTTCATTCTGTCAGAATCTGTTTAGAAGTTTCATGTAGCTTTTAAGGGAAATTGGGTGAGCTCAAGCAGCTTCCTCTGCCATCTTGGCTCCATCCCCAGAAATCTATGGTTTTGTATTTTAATGTGAAAGGAGAAATAGGAGTTGTAGTTATATGTGAAATGCTTGTCCACATTTGTCCTAAAGCTGAAGGAATAATTTCATGGCTCCTGAGGTTTATATTTTTTTCTGTTTTTATTTTTCTATATTGATTGTACAAACTAAAGAATACTTTGAAGGAGAAGGGACAAGAATCAATTACTCCAATAGATATAAATCTTGGCATAATAAACAATGAACATAAAAATGCTCCACTATTATAGTCTGAATAGAAACAACAACAAATACCACAACTATACTCAAATCAGCACCTTGATACTTTTGTAATTAGAGAAATAAATGAAATTGTAAGAATCTATTTGGTTAAAATTCCAAAACAATCCAATAATTCTTGCTACTCTGCCAGTAGTCACATCTGACCTTTAATGTTACCTAACAACTATTTTCTCCCTTGCCTATCACAGAAATGTTCTATTGTCTCTGACTGATGCTGGTGAATGCTCTATCCCAGTGAAGACCTAAAGTTATGCTACTTTAGCATAGTTTATAAGTTTCTTAATAAGCTGCTAATTTACCATTTCACCAAAATTTTCTATTCAAAAAACATTTTTTAAAATTTCAAGCATATGTAAAGTATTGTACTAGATGCTAAGGATAAAAATACAAAAACTGAAACAGGCTCTACATTCATAGTAATTACATTCTATCAGAAGTTAAGAAATATTTCATTGTTCCTCCAGTTTATATCCCTGCAAAGATCTTAGAAATGTTCTGAATTGTGTGGGAAAATAAGGCATGGAAGATGGATATCCTTTCTTGCCCTGACTTGCCAAGCATTCAAATTCCACTGAGAGGGCACAACTCTGATTTACTTATCATATTGTTCTAACACTAAAAGTATATTTGTCTAAAAGCCTAGTTTACTGGGAAGTCATATAAGGCAAGTGCTTATATAGAGGTCTGAAGTGATAATATGACACTCTAAAGGTCTATCAGAAGAACTTGGGTATAGATAGTGAGACATTATAAACACTGGCGCAAGATGGTACAGCATGGTATTCCCACAGCAAAGAAAACTCCTTGCGCTATCAAGAAAGCAGGATTTCAATTGATTTAAAGAAACATGAGATGTGCAAATGGAGTAACATTTCCATCTTAAAAGTTCACATGAGTTATTTGTGCCTGATCTATGGCAGAGTGTTCCAAGCTCAAATTGGTCTGATCAACTACAGTTGGACACTGTATTTTTTCTCCAACAAAGTGATATGATTTTGGTTCTCTTCAGGTATAAAGGAAACAATCAATGCATGACCAAAAGCACCATTACTAGAAAAATGATTCCAATATTCACTTAGAATTCAGATTAAGAACCTGAATAGAATTTTAGAGAAGGTAGACACAATAGATCTTTCTGACAATTATTGAATGGCTTAGGAAGCAACATACATATATCTCAAGTGTATTGTACCAATTAGCTGCATTCCAAATGGATATCTGTTATAATATTCCCTAATGACTTAAGAGAATATTCAATTCTAGTGTATAATAAAAGCTATAGATTGAGTAAAAGTTAGCAAATATCTTTCCCCGACATAATAGAAGCTATGCTTTTATATCACTTCAATCACCCCTAATAAGACTTAAGCATAGGAAAATAATTTTAATGAGTATGTATCATAGAATAAGATTGTATTAGTACTATTGTTAGCCACTTGAAATAAAATTAATTTTTGCTGATACCTAGAAGACTCACCTTTATGAATTTAAATCTGAACTCAGAAACTTACTGCATTTGTGACCTGAAACAATTCACTTAAATCTGTTTGCCCTCACTTTCCTCATTTGTAAAATGAGCTAGAGAAATAAATGAGAAATCATTTTAGTGACATTGTCAATAAAAGTCCAAATAAAGAGATGCATGACTGAAAATGACTAAACAACAATAACAGAGGGGGAAAAAGGGTAAAGATTGCTCACAAAATGTTTCATGAATCTATATCTGCATTAAATTTTAATTTAATATTCTTTTTCCCTTCACATAGAATTTTAGATCTTTTTAAAAATTCAATGTTGGGATGATAATACTAGAATGCCCAAAGGTATGATTAAATTTTGGTTTAAAAATGATTATACATTATTTTACCATGAAAAAATTAAAAAAAAACATTTGTCACAATCATACTAATTAATCTTTTCCATAGTTTATTCTTTTCTGAATTCTATGAAAGGTCTTTAGGCATTGTGCCTTCATAAATCATGAAGTGGTTTACTGTCTCTGAATCACTAGACAGCAGATCATTGGCATATTTCCAAAGGTCTCCATATATTCCACCTTGAAGATTGATTATCTTATGCTGAGAAATTATTATAAAAGCAAACAAAATAAGAACTTTAAAAGTGACTGAAAAACATTTCACCTATAACTTAAATCTACCATATATGTTTAAAACAAGACAGGGAAAATTTAGGAATCAAGATTTATATCTGCAATTTCTTCTATTTCATCTTTTTCATTATATTCCTGAGTACTGATGTCCTGAGAAATTAAGTAAATTTTCCATTGTAATAGAACATGACAGGAGGGATCTGAATTTTGGTCCTTTAAATCCAAATTCAGTGTTCCTTAGTCTTCATCCTATTGTACTTTATTATATTTTAGCTAGATGACATAGTAATATAAATTACGTAGTAGTTTAGATTCAATATAGATAACTGGCTACAAAAAATCTAACACTTTTAACTTGCTCATAATTTTTATGTGGCAAGATGGCTATAATAATTTAAAACAGTCATAGCTATTCAATTTATCTTTTATTTATTGTATTTACAAATTTATCTTACATTTCAAATTATCTAAATTCCAGTATATGATCATTTATTTTTCTTTTAATAAGATGTACATAGACATCCAAGGCTTTCAAATTATGTTTTTCTATTTGTCATCCATTATTGATTCATTTGACTGGTGGGTCAGAGTGCCTGGAAGTCAGGCTAGCAGTTTTCTTTTTCCAGGAAAGTAGAAATATCGATACTATTTGGTCAGTAGCACATGACCTCCTTCCTAATCATGCTATCATTTCAATCAAAATTGCTAAGTTGTGATTTCAATCTTGAAACAAAACAAAACAAGCAAAAAATAATAAAAGAAGATGAATATTAATATTCAAGTTAGGAAGTGTATCATTGAAAGTTCCTTGTGGGGAATAAAATTAAAGTCACACACACAAGAACAATAACAGCAACAACTATCACCTAGTTGTGGGAGAGTTAGGAAAAAAGTTTGAATAATATAGTTTTCTAATAAGAACTTTAGTTGCTAACTAGATTTTTCATATTTTTAACCCTAAAACTACTTCAAAGGGTTAACAGAAATTTATCTAATTGAAATTATCCAGTCATTCTATGTGTTATTTTCATCATAGAAATTATTACATACCCACATTTGAAGTGGTTTAGTTGGTATAATAAATCAAATCATCAGTCCATATCAGAGACTTCCTTTCTTTGCAAGGAGTGAAACCAAGTAGGGAAATGGAATTCTTCCTTCATCAATTGTAGCTAACTGGAAATATTCACAATGTTCAACTTCTTTCAGCAGATCAAAATAAAAGCCATTGTATAATGGGCCAATTTGTTCAAGGAATTTTAAAAAATTGTTCCTGACACCCCATGATTACCATGACTGAGACACACCTAAAGTGTGACAAAAAATTCTGGTTATGAAAAAACTGACTTTTGTATCAAGTTAATAGATTCTAATTTAGACATCTCATGTCTTTGTGACTTGACTTTTATTTTGCTCTTGATTTTGTGTTTACAGACATTTTCATTTTAATTAGTATGTTTCTCCTAATATCACAAGAGGATTAATTCATGATACTTATTAAATACCTTCTCTGAGCAAAACAAACTACTATCTGTAGGATGTAAAAGTTTGATTTTCTTTCATCAAATTGTCTATAAAATTTCTCCATGTAATTACTATATTGATTTACATTAAGGGATCAGAGTTAAAATGCTATCCCGGCTACTTTAAAAAAATAGTATTCTATTTTTTTTTCTTTTACATGTCAAGAAAATGTTTAGTGTTCATTTTTAGATGATTTTGAGTTCCAAATTTTTCCCTTCCCCTCTTTCAAAGATGGTAAGCATTTTTATTTAGTGTATACATGTGCTATCATGCAAAATGCATTTCCACATTAGTCGCGGTTATGCAAGAAGAAAGAGATCAAAAGAAAATAAACACAAGAAAGAATAAATTAAGTAGGAAAAATGCTTTGATCTGCATTCTGAATTCATCAGTTTTTTATCTGGCTGGATAGCATTTTTCTTCTCGAATCCTTTGAACTTGCCTTGAATAATTTGTAGCTTAGAAGAATTAATTCAAATGTAGTTGATCATCATACAATGTGGCTGATACTGTGTACAGTGTTTTCTGGTTCTGCTCATTTTACTTTCCATCAGTTTATACAAATCTTTCCAGGTTTTTCGGAAATTTGCCTGTCCATTTTTTATTGCCCAATAATATTCAATTGCATTCATATGCCACACTTTGTTTAGCCATTCCCCAACTGTTGGGCGTTCCCACAATTTCCAACATTTTGCAACCATGAAAGGTCTGCTATAAATATTTTTGCACATGTAGGTCATTTTCCCTTTTTATGATTTCTTTGGGATACAAACATTATAGTGATATTCCTGGGTCAAGGAGTAAGCCCCATTTGGTTGCATTTTAGAGATAATTTGAAATTGTTCCCCCACATGGTTGGATCAGCTCACAATTTTATTGATGCATTACCATCCCAATGTTTTCACATCATTGCTAAAATTCATCACTTTTCCTTTTTGTCATATTGGCTAATATGGTGGTATGAAGTGGGATATCTGAGTTCTATTAATTTGCATTTATCTTATCAAAAATTATTTAATCAGTTCTGTTACTTGAAACTTTTTATAACTAAGGCAATCTCATTTTCCTCTCTAGGTTTTGGTGTCTATACCAAAAAATAAAATTATTGAATCAGATAAGCAATATGGTCCTATTCAATTACAAATCCTATCATTCCTTGAAATAACATAACCTGGTGTTGTGTGTTATGGTGAGAAAGTAAGTAAAAAGTAAGGAAATTTTGTTTCTAGGCACAAATTTGCTTCTTATTAGATATTTGAGCTTTAAGAAGAACAGTATACCCACATATACCCACATGTGCAAAAATGTTTGTGGCAGCCCTTTTTGTAGTGGCAAGAAACTGGAAGCTGAATGGATGCCCATCAATTGGAGAATGTCTGAATAAATTATGGTATATGAATGTTATGGAATATTATTGTTATATAAGAAATTACCAGCAGGATGATTTCAGAGAGGCCTGGAGAAACTTGCATGAACTGATGTTGAGCAAAATGAGCAGAACCAGATCATTATACACGGCAACAACAATACTATATGATGATCAATTCTGATGAACATGGCTCTCTTCAACGATGAAATGTTTCAAACCAGTTCTATTTGTTTAGTGAAGAAAGCCATATACACCCAGAGAGAGGGATATGAAATGTGGACAACAACATAACATTTTCATGCTCTCTATGGATGTCTGCTTGCATTGTATTTCCTTTCTCAGATTTTTTTTTCTTGTAGATACAATTTTTCTTGCACAACAAGATAAGTGTGGAAATATGTATACATATATTTGATTTGTCAAGTATTTTAATATAATTAACATGTAGTGAATTTCCTGCCATCTAGGGGAGGGGTGGGGACTAGGGGGGAAAAATTTGTAATGGAAAGCTTTGTAAGGGTCAATGTTGAAGAATTACCCATACATATGTTTTGCCAATGAAAAGCATTAATAAAGGGGGGAAAAGCGCAGTACACTATTATATATTATTTTCTTCATTAGTAAAAGAGACATTTTATTTCTCTACCTAAGTCTCAGAGTTGTTTTGAACACTGAATGAGATCCTATTCTAGAAATTTGGAATTTTAAAATGAAAGTGTCTGCAAAGGCAAGTTAAATTTCATTCATTTTAAGAATAGTAAAAGATAATTTATAGTGATTTAAGGGTTTTACTAAGATATAGAGGAGAAAACCATTATTAACAGGTGAATATGCCATCTATCAAGTCACCACTAGATGCCCAGAATAAGGGAAGAGTGTGTGGAACAGGGTTATCACTCAGCCTTTAGTGTCAATATCACTTATAACATACCATACATTATATATTGTTGAATTCCAAAACAATGATGAAAACATCTTCTTTATGCTTTGTTTATTTTTTGTTTCATAAATGGTAATATCAGGACAAATAATAATTTCTCCTTATAGCAATGTATTTATTATGGAGTTTCAAATATTTATATGTGTGTTTATTTAAAGAAAATCTTCACTACTGATTTTAAAATGCATTAAACTAATGAATGAATATTATTGAGGGGAAGATTAATTTTATGAGACACTATTACTATAATGTTCCAAAGATCAGAGTTTTCCCAAAGTGCATCAACACTGATGATTATTCATTGAAAGTTTCTGTTAATTTCTCTGCTGTCCTTAGTGAGACATGGCATTTTTCCTATATTACAAAGTACATTACACCCCAAATCTAAATTAGATTTAAAAAATAGCAAGATTTTTCTTTAAAAATTTCTACACTCTTTTAATAATTTCAAAATACTTATTAGCAAATGTTGCACATGGGAAAACAAAAAAAGAGGAGAGGTAGGCACTTTCAAACATATGAAAATTTTCATGGTATTAGTGTGAGTTTAATTGGTTCTCATGAAAGAAAAAAAATTATATAGTCCTATAAAATAATTTTCTGAACATCTGGAAAGCTTTTTTAAATCAACCCCCAATTTACAATCAATAATATCATTCAGAATGGTAAAACAATCTGTCTTAAACTTGACTTATATAACTTTTCCTGATGAGGTAAAGTAGCTGAAACTTAATGAAATAAAATATTCTTTAGTGGGAATTCCTTAGTTGCTTTTTGCATACACAAACAAAATCTATTAATTTTAAAATATGAGATAAAGTATTTAATTTGTCTTCTGAATGCCTCTTGTGGACAAAAAGACTAATTATACTTAAATTTTGAAATGCTTTTTCCCATACTTAATAAAATGATATGGCTATTTTACTTAGAAAGGGAAAGCAAATTTAGATTACTACACTATCCTCAAATTCTTTTCAACAGCTCTTCTACAAAAGCTCAGCTATCAGACCTCATAATTCTGATTTTATTAATTTTAATAGAAATGTTGCATTGCAGTCTGACTCCATTATCTTTGTGGATTACAAATAAATCTTCTTCATATTGCCCAGCTATTGAGGCAAATTAAAGAATATACTTGATGAGAAGCTGTATAATAGATCATACTTACTATTTTGTACTTCATTAAACAAACATTAAAAGGACACTAGAAGAATATGCTACTAATCAGTCAACTGATTACAGACACAACAAAGCAATTAAGTATTCTATTCTTTTCTTTGGTTTTGCATTCTTAGAACATCAATAATATGAACATATTACATAATATATATTTAAAATATTAATACCTAAACATATATACAATACACTTGCATATTATCATATATTAACAAATATACATATATATATATATATATATATATAGTATAAATGCTTTAAATTAAATTGAAAAGGAAACAAGATAAAACAAAAAATAAACATAAGAAATGGATATTATACCCATACATATATACCTTTTATGTGTATATAGCTAAATAAAAATATGTAGAAATGTTATATATTTCTATTTTATTCTCCACTTGAAAAGACATTGTCAAAGACTTGGTAATTAGTAAGCTATGTATATTGTTTATGCTTTTTCTTACCTGTCTTCTTCCTTCCTTTCCTCTTTCTTTCTCCCTTTTTCTTCTTTCTTTCCTCCCTTCTTTCTTTCCTTCTTTCTTTTGTTCCTTCTTTCCTTTCTTCCTTTCTTTCTTCCTATTTTTCTTCCTTTCTCCTCCCCCAGAAAGAGTTGCATTTCCTCCTCCTCTACAACTTCCTTCTCTTAACGCTATCTGATCAGAGCTTTAGTATCTGTCTATTGTTTTCTTTAAAGTATTAAAAATTCCAGAAAATGCATGTGTAAATGTAAATATTATAAACATTAAACAAAAGAATGCCCTTTTTTGTATTTTAAGAATATATGTATAATTATTTTGAATTATCCAGTCCAACTCTATTTTTCATTAATTACACAGGCTATGATCCATCACAAATATCAACAAACTATAAAATCAAGAACATATATTAGCAGAAAAAATATGGCTACTTATGTAGTAAAAACAAAAAGTAAATGGATAGTGTGAATATTATACTTTGTGTGAAATGTTGAAAAGGCTATATGGAAAGACATTGATAAAAAAAACTCACATGAAGAAATACATAACTTCATAGAGTGTGGTAAGATATAGTATTTTAGAAGACCTGAAAACCAATTTTAAAGTTCTTATTTATTGGCTTATAAAGGCTTCTTATAGGGTATAAAAGATTAATAAGTGAAAAGAAATCTGGCAGCAAAACAAGTAAAAAGTGGAAACACTAGTTTCCATATTAACATCATTAATTTTAAATTTATTCTCTGGTGGTAATTCCTTGACTTTTTAAAATAACAAAGAAAATATTTCACTTTTTATGTTACTATGCTTTGAAAATATATCTTTTCCCATAAGGATATCAAGCCTACTTTTATCTTTTTTCACTTAGTGAAATGTAATGAAATAAAAAGATAAGATGCTTTTATTTTTTCACAAGTTTATCTTTGAAAATAAATTGTAAGAATGCAGATGTTAGCTAAAAATTTGCTTTAGTCCTCATAACTTAGGAAGTTGAATAATTTTACTTGAATATGACATGTAAATATTATTAATAATAAGAGGAGTAAGAATAAACAATGAAGCATCATTGTTCTGTTAGAATTATCTATTAGATAATAATTGAAGGCAATAGATCTAACAAGGAATAGCTGAATGAGTTGTCTTATGATTTACACTAGATTTAATGATAGCTCTTTGTCCAATTTACTTGTTTCTACCACTTAAAATTATTTAAAAATTAGTTTCATTGGCCTTGCATGTTGTAGCTATGTGTAAATAAGATTTGTTGTTGTTGTTTGTTTACCTGTTTTCTCTGGAGAAAAGTAGGCAATAAATAAGCTCTATTATTTTGTTTCAGGATCTCATACATAAAGTTTTCCTTTTTTCCACTCAGCAAGTATAATTTGGCTTAAAATGAATCAGGTTAGAGATGTAAAGAAATAATTTTTTTTTTCAGGGAATTACTTTGCAAATAATCATGCCAATCACACCAATAGCACTGGAAAATTTTTTTAATATTTATGATTTCACTTTTTATTTCATTAATTAGATATAAAATACTGCTGATATTTCATCTATAAGTTATGTCATTAGTGAATATACCATTTCTCAGTTCAGAGTCTAAGTACTTGATAGACAATGTATTATTTACCAGGACAAAGTTCTGGTGTGTCCATGCCAAAGAACAGAAAGTTTACAAATGTCTGCATTTTTCTAAAGTGATACACAGTTCTGTAATGACTGCCATTTTATAATGGATATTTTATAAAAATAATTATATCTATATCCACATATGTTCATCTGGTAATTTACATGGTATACTTTGTGTATGATGGCATACTTTGTGTATGATGCCTTGTATAAATGTTAACTAGGAACTAATTTTCACATTCTCTGTTTAAGTATATCAACCTTTTTTTATTAAATAATTTTTTATTTTTTTCTTTTTTTTAATTGACATGATTTGTCAACACTGTTTTTCTTATGGTTCCAAATTTCAAAAGCAACAAAAGTTTTTTGCATTTTTGCTGCTGCCCACAAGAGAGCCCAGATCACACCCATTCTTAGAAAACCTTTTACTTGCCCTGTCATCCCAATAAAACTATCAGTCTATATCACTCCTCCTTTTCAAACCAACCTCTTATTAATTTATTTTGATGTCCATGTTGTCTCTAGATCTTCACCTCTGATTTAGTTCAAAATTCTTTGTAATCTGGCTTCCATTGCCAGGATTTGACTAAAGCTATTCTGTCCAAGGTTACCAATGATCTTTTAGTTGCTAAATGTTTGCCTCCAGCCTCATGTCTCAGATTTACTACAGCCTATTCAACATCTCAAACTGGGTGTCCCATAGATATCTTAAATTCATAATTTTCAAAACTCAATTCATTATCTTTTCCCTAAACTCTCCCCTCTTATTAACTTCACTATTACCATCGAGGGCACTATTCTCTCCCAAGTTCATGATCTACCTGTCATCCTTAACTTCTCATTTACTCTCATTCCCTGTTTGCAATCTGTCTATTTCATCTTCATAACACATTAAATAAGTTTTTCATAAGAATCGAAAGCTAACATTTCTTGAAGTCCATTTCCTCCTTATATGACATTATTTCACACAATCACAATGATCTTTTAATAATTCAATAAGTTGGAATTGGATACATTAGATTTTCTACTTTGTCTATGGAAAGTATATTTTCTTAGCTAAAACTATGTGATGATTTTAATTATAGGTAGAAATGACAGCACTCTGAATTGGGTAGATTTTCACTTTTTAATGTAAAGTAAATCATGAATGGCAGGGAGGGGTAGAAATTCTTTGTCATTAATAATAATACCAATTTTTGATATGCTGCTTAATGAGAATAAGTGACCTTCATGATTCGACTTGATGGAATCAATATGTTAATAAAAGATATCTTTTACTGAAACATCCCTAAAGTTCATATTCTGTCAGTTTCACCTATCCTGATCCTTTTTAGAGCTCTACACAAATGAATGAAATGTGTACTCAGTAAAAATCAAGAAATTAATGTTTAATAGATAAAGCAGGACTTCACCACAGCAATCACAAAAGATAGTCTATATTGAAGGGACCCAAAAGAAATCATGTTTATTGCAAAATAATTTTTGCAGCTAGTTAATTGAATGCATTTGAAACTGAATTTTTTATCTGTAAATTAAAATTATTTACTAAATTTAATTCCACCAGTACCTTGTATATATGAAACTTTTTCCCTTTGCAAAGTTCGAGAAAAATTTCCTTTAATAGATGAAATACTATCTTTGGCTACCTCTCCTAGCAAAATCATTAGGATGCTGGGATGGGGAGTTAGCTATAATTAGTCAGAATAGATGGTTGAAGTTTTTGAACAATGGTAAAAGAAGTTATAAGTAACTAATTTGAGCATATGATAGAATTCTGACTGAAGAATAATCATAATTAGAGAAATGCCAGGAGACAGCATTTTCTTATGAAGAATCTATTTTGGAAACAGAAATATTTCATAAATGGGAATGCCTATCTATACATGAAAGTTGTATTTAATTATATCTTTATTTATATAATTGGATATATTGACCATAAATGAATTTTAAAATAAATATGGTTGATTTTGAACTGAAAACTCACATATAAAAGACACGAGAGAAAACCTGTAAGTATAAAAAATTCTAAGTAGAATATATCAAGAATATAACTTTGAAACCACAATGCTGCTTTTATTTTATTGTATTTTTTGGTTCTCCTTCCCTAATATAAATAATTTCCCTATGAATCCAAACAGGCCACGTTAAACCCACTCTTCTTAAACTGTGCTATAGGCCATATAGCAGCATGCTAGAAAAAGCAGCATTTTTTTTCCTTACATCTGCCTCTAAGTGAAACAATAGTACCCACATGATAACTACAAGATTTTCTCAGTATATAAGGGGGAAACAATGCCTTATAGAGATTTTGAACCCTAATGAAAGGATAGATAACTTATGAACTAGTATAGAATTCACTCTTGGAATTACCTTTACTGGTTCCCAATTTCCCTGAGGCAAAGGAAGTTGATAGTTCTTTTCAACTGAAAATATAAATGGTATCATTCCCAACCCCTTTTCCAAGGCAAGGTTATTGACCTAAAGTTTTCATTCTTTTACAATATCAAGGAAAGCTAGTCCAAAGTATTTTATTGTTATCTAATTATTTAATATAATTAGTTTCTAGGTTAAATTTATTTATTTATTTAATTTTTTGGTGAAGCAATTGGTGCTGAGTGACTTGCCCAGAATCAAATACCAAGTGTTAAGTATCTGAGCACAGATTTAAACTCAGTTCCTCCTGACCTAAGGGAAGATCTACTATCCACTTCAGCATCTAGCTGCCCTTCTGGATTAAATTTAAAGCATATTCACTATTTTCCCTTTTTCTATCACTCCTGCCTCTCATATGTCTCCTTTAGTTTAACTCATACTGTTATTCTTCTGTTTCTTCTATATTAACTTTATGCTTTTGCAAAATGTAATAGTATAAAAAGTATCTATATAGTGCTATGAGATTTAGAGAACATTTTATAAATATAGTCTCACTTTATCCTCCCTCTGAGATAGGTGATATCACTATTCCCATTTTATAAGTGAGGAAATTGAGGCAGACATAGATAGATCAAATGATCTGGAAGACCTTGGGCAGATCAGAGTTCTACCCACTGTGACACCAAACTACCTCTTCCCTGTTTATTTAAATATTGTCTTCTGTTTAATGAGAAAGCCTAAGTTGACATTTTTAAAACAAGTGAAATATTATGATTTGTACTTTTAAATTTAGTTTAGATTATGGAGCCTTTGCTTTTAAGACTTGTTCAAATCAATTCAACTAAACGAAAAGTGATTCCTAAGTATGAGATAATGCTGCGTACTGGGGAGACAAAAGAAAAATAAATTAGATTGTACCCACAGAGACATTATATTTTGTAGTAGAAAAGCCTGTCAAGACTTAAATATATAATATAATATTAAATAGCATATAATATCATGATGCCGTATTTTGTAAGCTTTGAAGCACTATAAAATTCTAGATATCCTGAAAGCTATTTGAGTATACAAGAATGATATAAATTTAGAGTTTGAAAAAAACATGAAGTCACATAGGATTAACCCACACCTGAGTCTGTCATTACAAAATCAAATTCCTTTTGTGTAATTGCATGACAGTTTGGGTTTTCTGATGTTTTCCAGGTCATTGTGGCCAGATTTCAAAATACATATTTTTATTTTTCAAGTTGTAATTTGTACTTTAATATCTTTGTAGAATCTTTGTAGATTTTCCTTAGAAAGTATTAATCAAAATTCCTTAATTTATAAATATAGAAACACATGCAGAGATACTACATGATTTGCATCTCAAAGGAACATAGGCTTTAGTCATAGGAGTGATTGTAGAGACCAGTTATTTTAAAACCTTTATATTTCAGATTAGGACACTGATGCTTGGAAGGTTTGTTACTTGCCTAAATTCAAGCACATCTTCTTCTATGGGGTTGGGATGAGACAACTATGGCATATTTTAGCTAGTCTTCTGTGTTCAAATCTAATTCCCTTCTAATATGCTTCACTGCCATTTTATAAAGATATGGGCAAACTCAGAGCTGAAGCATATCTTTCTTAATGCTAGCATTTACAATTCAAAACTTTTATATTTACCTTTACAATTCAAAACTTCTCAAGAAACATTTATATTTTTTCTATTAAGTCAGAGTGAGAGTATAATTTATAGTATCAAATATTTCAGAGGATAACCAAGTTATTGGGGACCTCTGATTTTGCTAAATTCCAATGTTGAGTAATGAATTAAAAATCCAACTTGCAAGAGTTAAAGGAAAATGAGTGGTAAATACAGTGGAAACCTGGAGAATAGACCATTATCTGAAAAAGTTTGGATGGAAGGGGAAGAAAAAGATGGAAAAACTGATGGCTGGACTGAAAGATTTAAGAAAATGTTTGTTTTTGTTATTGTTACTTTTGTTTGTTTTTTAGCATTGAAAACTCTTAAGAATAATTATGAGTAGATGATATGGGTTATGAGTAGATGCAGGAGAGACTACTGTTGCTGAAGGAAGAATAGAAAAACTGGATCAATTAGGAATAATGAAGTAGGTTTAACCTTAGGAAGATTTAGATCATATTTCTAAATTTATAGGGAACCAAACCACTTATTTCACAATTAAAACTACCATCCATAGAGATTAAATGATTTATAACCATGGTCTTATACAGAAAGTAAATGGCCAATTCAGAATTTGAACTCACAATGATATAGAGTTTCCTTTGACTCAGGAGAAAAGGAGGAAAGGAAAGGTGATGATTAGAGGAGATTTTTTTTACAATTAAGAAGTGCCCTTTCCCTGGAGTCATAATACTTTGTTTTGAATGTACACATATGACTTATTCTCCCCTGGTAGATTTTATGGCTCTTGAGGGCAAGAATCTTTTATTATTCTTATTTGTGCCTGCTTCAATGCTTATCACTGTTGCACACATATTATGGCCTGAATTATTCCTCTGAACATTAGATAAGGATAAAATATGAAGCCTAAATATCTAATTTGATCTAATTTACAATCTGAATTTTCTATATTTTTCTAATTATAGTACTTTAAAACAACTATCTGCTTACTTCCCTCTATCATATCTTAGTCTCAGCACAGTATATGGATTTAGACAACACAAACCTTCCTGAATTTATATTTTAATAGGTTTTAAACTTGATTTAATTTAAGTAATGTGAAATATTGCCAGTACATTTTAAATATTCAATCTAACATTTTACGCAGCAAGTTAGGTTTTAATTTCATAACCATTAAAAGTAATTTAAATTGCTCTCCTTCCGGGGGTGGAGCCATGGTGGCGGAGATCAGACAGGATTCTCTGTAACCTCCTCTAACCTCCCCTCAAACCAACAAAATATGAAGCCTCTAGACTGATTCTGAAGCAAAAAAATCCACAATATCCGGAGAGCAACGCGATTCTAGAAGAAGATACTCTGGAGGAACCTCAAAACAGGTCTGTTTTAATGGGGCAGGGGGTGGCCTGCTGAACCCAGACTGCAGCACAGGGAGACCGGGGCAGGGAGCTGGAGCAGGGAGCTGGAACAGGAGTCAGAACAGGAGTGGGAGCGTTGTGCTTTTCACACACCTGGGAGTCTTCTGCGAGCCTCTTGGAACAATTTGTCCTGATTGTGGGCAGGTGGTTTGGAGGGTCTGCCTTTTGAGGGGGATAGATTGTGAACCACTGAACCCCTGATGAGCATCGTAACTAGCTGCCATTACACAGCACCTTAAAGCAATCAATCAAACAACAGGTCTGATAAGCACCAGAAATAATTCAATCAGCGGAGCTGCCCAGCCCTGACATAATTCAATCAGCAGAACTGCCCAGTTCCTGAAATAACTCAATCAGCAGAACTGCCCCAGGGCAAATTAAAGCAGCTGTCCCACCTTTGCCCTAAACAGACCTCACACCTTTAAAAAAAAATGAATAAAAAACCAAAAAGAGCTCTCACCATAGACAACTTTTATGGAGAGAGGGAAGAACAGACCTCAAATCCTGAGGCCCCTAAAGGTAAAGCAACTCCAGAAAAAGCCCCAAAAAGAGACATAAATTGGTCTCCATGTCACAAGGCTCTCTTTGAAGATTGCATAAAAAATCTTAAAAGAGAGTTAGAAGAAACATGGGGAAATGAAATGAGATCACTGCAAAATAAAATAGAAAAAATGGAAAAAGAATGCAATGAACAAAAAAATGTAATTGGTCAATTGCAAAAGGAACTAAAAACAGTAACTGAAGAAAATAAGACATTAAAAATTAGAATCGAACAATTGGAAATTAATGACTCATCAAGACTTCAAGAATCAGTTGAACAAAAACAAAAAAGTGAAAAGATAGAGAAAAACATGAAATATCTCCTAGGAAAAACAACTGACCTGGAAAATAGATCTAGGAGAGACAATCTAAGGATTATAGGGCTTCCTGAAAGCCATGATGAAAAAAAGAACCTGGACACTATATTCCAGGAAATCATAAAAGAAAACTGCCCTGATATTTTACACCCAGAAGGCAAAATACTCCTTGAAACAATCCACCGATCACCTCCTGAAAGAAACCCAAAAATTAAGTCCCCCAGAAATATCGTGGCTAAATTCCAGAACTATCATACCAAGGAAAAGATATTACAAGAAGCCAGAAAGAAACAATTTAAATATCGGGGAGCTACAATTAGGATCACACAGGACCTAGCAGCTTCTACTTTGAAGGATCGAAGGGCCTGGAATCAGATATTCAGAAGGGCAAAGGAACTTGGATTACAGCCAAGAATAAGTTACCCAGCTAGAATGAGCATTATCTTCCAGGGAAGAAGATGGTCTTTCAATGATATAGGAGAATTTCACCTATTTCTACTGAAAAGACCAGAACTGAACAAAAAATTTGATCTACAAACACAGAACACAAGAGAAACATAAAAAGGTAACAAGAAAAAATAACTCTTGAGAACTATATTTATGTTATAGATACTTATAGAATGAGGGTTGATTTTATGAATTGATTATTACATTATGATTATGATATGATTACTGTGATTTTATGATTATTATCATATGATTACTGTGATTTTA